>CAEGAD010100129.1:0-55921 GCA_903067055.1 Poeciliopsis paucimaculata | reverse complement strand
TGCCGTGCCTGGGTGGGGCTAGGCTTGGGGGTTGGGGTTTGTCGGTAATAATTTTTTTTTTTTAAAGGCCATGCATCATTTTTCTTAAACCCCCCCCCCCCCCCCCCTCCTCCCCCCAGTGAAAACCGGCGGCGGGTGGCACGAAGATTTGATGGCGCAGCGCGGTGCCAAGTCGCTAAATGTCTGCAGAGCACCAGTAAAGCCAGAGACCGGTGGAGAGCCCACCATCGCGGACGACCCGGTGCCAGCTGCGCCACGTGGCAGCCAGGCGGCCCCTGCCAAAGGGGGCCCTTGTGGGAGGGACCCGGTGTTTCTTTCCTAATTCACTCAGCATCTGTTCATTATTCTCCACCGTTATAGGAGGTTGAGTGTCCACGCGTGGCCCCATAAAAAAAAAGACCTTTCTTTTTCCTAGTTTGCGGTCATGCACTTGCTGACAACTAGGGAGAAACATGGACGACTTGTTTTCATGCATCCTGCTAGAAACTTTTACGTTTTGACAAATTTATAATAATAATAATAATAATAATAATAATAATAATAATAATAATAATAATAATGTGTCAAGTTAAAAATATATATTTAACTTTACTTTTATTAATATTATTTAAAATGTGTCTCTTGAGTTAAATCCCAAATTAAAATTTCCCGGTTCTGTTTGTGTGTGACATTAAGGTCTGACAGCATGTGGTTACTCTAAATATCTGGGACAAATAGGCTTAACTGACACGTCTGAAATGCATAAAATCAATTAGTTTGGATCCCAGTCATTGCAAAGCTGTTCGTGTGAATGTTTATAATAATTCCACGCAATTACTGTAATTGAATAATCAACCCTATGGGTCAGTTTCACTGTTTTAAAAGTGATCAGCTGATTCACTACAAACCACATAAGCCCATCTAGACAAGTCCAGTGTGCTTAGCCCTCCATCTGGGCAGTTTTATCCCCCTTTATTCAATTAAACAAACAATTATCGGATTAATTATGTGGGGATTATTTGATGTTGGGAAAAATATTGCAATTGGGAAAAAAAAAAAGCTAAAGCAGATCAGTCTTGTATAAAAAAATGTATTACTGTGGACAGATGAAGGTGAAAATCCCTCAGTCGGGAGCTCCTGTGGGGCATTGCGTACATGCATGATGTATGGAAGACATGTTTTGTTTGTGACTTCCTCCTCACCGGTTGAACCGTTCACTTAGCTGATTTTGTTCTGCCTGCACGAAGAGCTGAATTTGAGAGTGACCTCCACTGCAGTGGGCATTGGGTGCCACTACATCATCACTCAGCCTCCTTGCCAGCTTGAGCGCCACGCCCCAGATCTGTGGAAATGGGATGAAGCTGAAGCTGGCATGGAGCGAAATTCCACCGCATCTCTGGGAACAATGAAAGCAGATGAAAGCGGTGCATGTGGGAGATCATGTAAAGTCTTTGTGCATTGACAGAGAGGGTTCAAGGCCCTGAAAAGTATTTAATTTAGAACTCACCTTAAATCAGACGATCACTGACTCATATGTTAACACAATGCATGCTTGTTTTCATTCCACATCCTTTATTTTTTGCAATGTTCTCACTGTTTTCCATGTCTCTTTTGATTTTGTTTGGTAGTTTATGCATCACAGTTGTACTTTTTTTTTTCTGCATTCTGCATTTCACAACAAGAGACACATTTGATGTTGGCTTTAAGTAAAAATGCAAAACCTGCCTATCGCTCGCGGATCTGTAAATAGTCAAAGTGTGATTGGAACTTTTGCCCAGCTCACACACAAGCAACAGAAAACTATAGGTTTTCCTTAGGATGCAAGTGTTGCTTCTATCACCTGTGAATTGCAGCGACGGCATTAAAACTGGGAGAAAGTGTGAAGGCATCAAAGCTCTCTGGTCAATAACATATTTAAACACTTACAAACTTGGGTTGTGTAAATAAAAAAGACAACTTTTTTTTTTTTTTAAATGACGTGTTTGTGCGGTGTGGATCCTGTGTTATGCATTGTAGGGTATAGAGGTTGTTGTCACTCTGCACAGATGGTGGCAGAGTTTTTTATTTATTTATTTTAAGGAGTGGTGGAGGGGTGAGGAAACAAGGAGGGGAGTGAGCCACGACAAAAAAAAAAAAAGGAAAAGGAAAGGCGAGGAGGAGGGTTGCATCTCTGATGCTGCCATGCCACGGTCACACGGGCAGCAGTAATTGGCCTCCATATTGAGGGGTTTTGTGGTGCTGCAGGGTGGGCAAACTCCCAGCTGGACCTGTCAGATGGTATTCAATCCAGCTCATTGCCCTCACTCCTATGCTCCTCTCTCTTCTCTATCCTTCCCTGGCGTGCTCACTTCTTTTTGTTCCTCTCCTCCCAATGGCCTTTTTTTCACCCATCTTTACCATCGCTGCCTCATCCCACTCGCAAACTTTACTCTCACAGCTTCTTTTTTTTTTAAATCACACATTCGTCACATCCACACAGCACATATCCCCTCCCAGCATATCACTTTTTTTTCTTTTTTTAAAAAAATCTCCTCACTTTCTCTTCTTCACATGGTCACTTCAGTCTAACACATTCAGTATCTTAAAGTACATCACACTCTTGCCGAGCTCCTCCGTCTCTGGTCACCCACGTGTTAAAACACGCACACCTACACAATCACAGAGTGTGTTTTCATCACCTCAGGAGGACGTCACAGCTGACTTACTCTAACCTTGATCGTACTTTTCCAACAATGTGACACATTCGTGAGTAATGCAAGTGTACAAACTCAGAAGTGAACACATTTTTTTTTTTTTGGTTCAGTCTCTTTGAGACCAAAGATGGTGACTCTAGTTTGCAACTTACACTCGAGTCGAAGATTCACGCTCTAAAGTCTCAAGACTTGACTTTGACTTGAGGTCTGGGATTCAGTAATCAGGAATGAAATTAAACTGGTACATTAGGATTATTTCACATCACAAATATGTCCTCTCTGAGCAATGTGTGCATGTGAATGGTTGTCACGGTAATGTCGCTTATAGTATTGACTCTATAATGGCTCTTGACACTAGCTATGTGTCTCTTTTGTGTTCCTGAAATTAGTAGTTAGGAATTTACTGTATTCTGCTGCATCATGACCAGGTGCATCCCTTTTTCTTGACAATATAGTTATTTTTTTATATATTATTGTTATTACTTTAACGCATAATGTAAAATTTGGACTGCAGTTTTGTTGATTCTGTAGAAAAATGTCCAGTCAACATCTCCAAAAAATCTTTAACATGCTGACTGATTTGATGAACAAACACAGAACTTGACTAAAATCATATATATGTATATATGAACAAGAACGTGCGATGAATTTGAGTGAGGACCGGTGTTTTTAAATATTTTCATTGTGTCATTATCCTGAGCTGAATGTTGAAAACACTCATGCTTATCATGTGTGGGCGCCCAGCATAAATGCAGCTGTTCTTCAAAGGCCCCAGAGGTTTGTTAGAGAACATTAGTGAGGGAATAACAGCATTGAATGTATTGTTTTTCTATTTTCTGATGATTAAATTCATAAATTCATGAAAGAATGTAAATCTTTAAACAACCGTTTACCAGACGGGTCACTGATAACATTGTGGAGATGTTTAATTCAGAGTTTGGTTGCAAAATAAAACCCCAGGCTATAAACACCGATCTCACCAGACACTGTTCAAAATGGAAAGACTGCGAAACAACTGCAAACACACCAAGTTGTGGTCAACCACAGCAGCTCCAATATTAATCTTAGCACTTATTAAAATGTGTAGAAAATACTGGCAACAGAGAATAAACACATGCAGTTTATTTCAACAATAAATTATTCCTTTGTTGTTTTTTTAATTGGGGGTAGAGGGGGGAGTCATTTTAGTTTTTCTGCTAATGCGAAAACTAAACAAAACGATCACAAGATTAAAAGCTGCTCCTGCTTTAACATTTACTTTAACATTTAGTTAAAGCAGAAGCATTTACTTCTGCTTAAACATTTTACATTTACTTCCACTTCTAAGTGCTCAGAAATTCTTAGTAAAAAAATAAGCAAAGCGCTGGATATGCTTGTGTGAGGATATCTTTTTATTTTTTTTATATTTTAGGATGAACATTTCCAAACCTGGATTCTGCTTTTCACGCTGAAGTTTCCTCAGGAGTCGGGAGCATGAAGTAATTATTCGTCTGGACTAACACAGATCATTATCAATTCAGCAACCCCCTGGGCTTGTTATGCCAGCTATTTACTTTTGCAACAAGACGGAAAATAAACACATCGTACAAATGAAGTGTTAACAGTTAGCACCCTCAGATCCACTAGAAAGTGATGGAAAAGACTAATTATTGTAGCTAATTGTAGACTTAGGTTTGCTCCACAGGTGTCTTTGGTTCGCTGACTTCAATTTCTCCAAGTCAAAAATAAAAAATAATAAAAAAAAGAGAGATGTTGCAGTCAATTTCAATCTCCTTTTTTATTTGTCCTGATGTTATTTTATTTTATGTTATCTTTAGGAACCGTAACTAAAAATCCAAGGAAACAAGTTTTCTAAATATTTTTCGGTAGTTTCCATGCTGTGCTTGTGCAAATACTTTAAACAGCAATCTGATTGAATTCAGACGCTCCATGATGGAGGATGGAACCTCTAAAAGATAAAACATAGCACATTTGCTGTATTAAAATCAAGCTTCCTAAAAGTCTTGCTCTCTCATAGTGCGGATAGAGAATCTCTACATGTCAAGCAAAATGTTTGTTTGCAACAATAACTGCAACAACTTTTGTGATTAAATCTACAGTAATTTGTAAGCAACTCAGTGATTCTCAAAAATAACTAACTCCTTTTTGTCTTTGCTTCCATATGAAGGACAGGAAAAAGCATCAGATTTTTTAGTTTGGGCTGGGCTTCTCAGTTTGGTATTTTATCAGCATATCTTGTTGCATTCATACAAATACTTGACACAGAATATAAGACGTTTAATTTAGAGCACGTCCAAAACAAATGTACAGTAAGAGTAACTAAGGCTGGAGTGTTTCTCCGGTGGCGCAGTTTTTATTTAAGGTTCAGTGATACAGACTTCTGCTGCTCACCGTCCATATGTTTCCACATTATCCTAATCACACAAGTTAGACAAGACCTACACATCCAGAAAATACAACGCAGCTGAATAATCCTTTGCTGTCGTCAGAGTAGGTTGTATTCTAATGAGCATAAAGTAATAAAAAGAATATGCAACTTCTCACTTTAAGAGAAAATGTTGATTCTAATTATATTGTCCCTTTATAAACAACGGGTCTATTATTTAGGTTTGATTGAAAAAGGCAGATCAGCTGTGTGTAAAAGATTAGAAATGGTTCGTAAAAGTGCAAAAGGCTGCTGCAAAATAAAACATGCCATAGTAAAAGTAAAATCTTTCCGAGAAAGAAACTTAAAATTGTTAACTGCAAATAATCTGTTTGCAGAAGACTGTCTGCTATGTTAACAAAAGCAATTACAAAACATGCAACAATCATTTAAACCCTTCTTAATAATCAGTGGAAGCTATTTTAAAGTACTCAAATCCTTCTTATTCTTGTGTAAAAGGTTTTAGTTATGGTATTTTATCCGTTCCATTAATGACGTTTTTCTGACATGGAGAGAACAAGACATATCTGCCCTGACATGTTATCTTGTCTAAGAGAAATTTGTCTTATATTTTTATCCCAGGGAAACCGTAAGCCATCAATTCTTGTTAATTATTAAGTAATCATAAATTTCACACTCTAATTAAATTATAAAAAGTAAAATATGAACTGCAAAAATATTTTAATTATACAAATTCAAGAGAAATTGTTCGGGGATATGTAGCAAGGAGAACAATTATTAATTTGTCTATTTTTGCAGGCTGCAGACTGGTATAGTGGGTTAGAGTCCAACCTGAGCTCTTTCTGCAGCGAGTTTGCATGCTCTGCTCATCAATGCGTGGGAAAGTGAAGAGTTAAAAAGATTAAGACTAAGCTGACAGCTCACCCTGGGTTAAAATGGAGGAGAAAAAGACACAAGACAAGAGATGGGCCCAGTCCGACCTGCAGAGGCGGCAAAACTCCAAATGCTTTGTCATACAAAGGTGACAAACGCTCAGACAAATAAGAATAAGACTATTAAAAGACTTAAAAACAAATACTTTAAAATGGAAGCCAGTGAAGGCTGTTAAATGAGTTATTTGCTCTCCTTTGCTTGCAGTAGATAAGAATCGTGCCGCAGTATTTTCTACCAGCTGTAGACGTGAGACATTTTAACACCTACAGAAATTAAAGATTGCTTTTTTGAAACATTTAGATTATGCTACTTTTTTTGAAGATCAATCTATTGTTAGTTTTTTTGTTTTTTGATTCAGGCTATAAAACAACTATTGAAAAGTAGATGTCAATTTTTTCTAAAGGTATTCAGTGGAAAAAGCTCCACGTTGGCAACGGTACAAGTGTGATATTTCAATGAATATTTAGATGTATTTGAAAACTGAAGGCAACAACATATATAAACAGAAATAAGTGCATTTATTCTTTAAATACTGTCCCGTTTATTTAATTTTCCTCCATCCATCCATATCGACCCACTTCCCGTTCAGGGTTGCTGATGAGCTGCTACCAGACTCTTTTATAATTTACTTGCCAAAATTATATATATATTTTTTTTAAAAAAATGCATATACAATACCTTGTAATATCACAGTAAATAAATAAATAAACAAGTCAAAGTGAAAATCTGATTTGGGAAGAAACAGGATTAGCTGGTGCGTCCGAAATGAGTGTTTCCTGTGGAGTGTCCTTGTGCTGTCATGTGCTGCTTTGAGGAATCAGCAGTGTGGTTGTAATGGACTAATGAACAGCTGTCACTGAATTTAAATACTCTTTCACACATACAGAGATTGTCACAGCTAGTGTCCCTCCCCTGCACATGCAGATGCTTATAACACGCACAGACCCTGACACACACGCACACACACACACAGACATATTCTCGATGTCTTTTGTAGCTGGCTTTAACTTAGCAGCTTCCCACAGGTTTCAACTTTGTGTGGCTCTGACCTCTAAATGTGCATTTTTCCCAGTACACATAAAATGCTTGTTTATCAAGCCTTTGATCTAATATGGAGAGGCTATAAGCTGTGGCGGTTTCTCCATAAAAGGAGTGAGCCCTGCCTTCTGCAGCTGAGATGTGTCTTAAAATTCCCCGATAGCAAAAGATAAATAACTGAAGTACAAGAAGGAGGAGAACTTGTGAGCAAGCACCCAACCCTGTCCCTAATGCTGCCCTGGGTTGTCACCCATTTGCCCTGAATCAGAATTGTTCACTTTTGCAGGTTACACAACAAAAACTTTCTTTTTAGACCTAAAAATCTAGAAAAAAAATCCTCCCAAAATGGCCTTATCCAGCAGCAACTACATTGGAGAAGAAAAAAAAACAAATTTTCTTGTAAAATAAAAATTAGGGTGTCAACACAAATCTGAAACAGCAGAATAAAATGAAAATAAAGATCCCTTAATAGTACATGGATTATTTCAACTTTTGTTGGGGTGGCAAAGTGAAGCACTATTTGGGATTTAAAATAACTAAACATGTTTTTAAAAAAAAATGCAATACAATCAGTTTGTGATAGTGGAGCTGCATTTTTAAGACAAACATCAAAGACTTTTCAATCACTAGCACTGGCGCAGTAATCAGCGTTACCAGATCATTTTTAGATGATTACACTTCACCTTGTGGCTACATTATTAACACATAAAACTGAATGATAATGAAACGAAATAATTACAAACAGTGTGAACACACGCTTTGGCTGAGTATTTCCCTGCAATCATACATACATTTTCAAATGCACAAAGATCTTAAATGTCCATCATTGTGCTATTTATCTATTCATACAGTAGATAAATGTTTATGAAGGTTCATAAAATTAAGTTCTTTTAAATAGTTAACATTTAAAATGCTAATACAGATCGTTTCATTAGAGCAAATCATAGCTACTTGTTTTCCTCATATAGTGACTCCATGTATTAATATATAATTATTATGCACAAGAATTAACTTTTTAAAATATTCATTCAACAGATCACATTGTGTTGCATTCTGAAGACCCCATTTCATAATTTTAGACAGCTTATTTGTCAGGAAAATAATAGAGAAATATAAGTGCATGTAGCCATGTTTACCTCTGTACATACAAAGAAATGATTTAAAGTGTTTGCTTATAAAAGGCAGCCACATGAGACTCTGGAAATCAGAATATTACATACAATAAAAAGCTAAAATAGTCATGTTTGATGTTCACTGAAAAAACAATGTTGCTGCTGCATGTCTGCCAGGTCACCTGCTACCAAGAGAACAACTGTAAATTACTTTGGATGTGTGTGTGCATTTTATGTCTCCTTAAACCATTATATTCCAGAGAACTTGATTAATGATTCATGACAACTCAGAAAAATTATCCTATTTCAGGGTTTCCCCCAGTGCATTATAAGCCTGGCGGGCCACCAGGCTTTACTTGTGCCCCCACCAGGCTTAGCATTGTTTATTTACTTAAGTTGTTTTTTAAAATGTTTGCATTTTTAAGACTATATAGTAGTTGGTCTTCAGCTGTTAATCTTCCAATCTTCCATTAACACAAAATTATAAAGTAATGTTTTCAAATTTCCTGTCAACTTAAATAATTTTTTAATTCAAAAACACTTCGCAAGTTCTGGGGGAACGTTGCTATACAAAACAGTAAACAAAATTTCACAATGTCTAATATGACAATTGATGACAAACTATTGAATTTCAATGACAAAATTCATCTTCAACAAATGATACTGCATAAAAATGTTACCTGTTCGCTGTGATTTTATCATCTATTTTTTGTAAAGGTGTGAAAATTGTTTAACTTTGTGAGTTTTAATTTGAAGTAAAGTCATTAACACAACACATTAATATTTGTCATACAGAATAGTTTTAACGTCTTTTTCAAGATATTAAAAAGATCGTCCTGCAGACGAGGTTCAGGTTATTACAAAATGGAGGATTGGAGTATTCAGTGGTTGTTTGTGAATATTTTCTATTTCCCACATTATCTACTTTGTTCCCAGCATAAATCTCAGTTCATCTTTTTTTTTAACCTACTCAGCTTCTACTTGGATGCGAAGACGAAGTAAACAAAATGGAGAGTGTGTCCCAGCGGCACAGGGTGTTGACATAGCTGTCTGCTGCTGCTGCGATCTCAGATTTAAAGAAATTATCATGGGAGGAATGAAGAAGAGCTCTCACTTCACTTCACACCAGAGGTTAAGAAGGATTTTGAGGGTGAAATAAATGGAGACTGAAGGGTTGTGAAACCACTGGCTCATATGAAACGCATGTCCATGCATATTCACACGCGGATGCATCAATTTCTTTCCTGAACAGGTTTATCACCTGATTCAAATGAGTTATGTCTCAACTTATTTTCATTCTTTGAGAATTCATACAAGCTGAAAATTTATGTTGCCTTATATCCATTGCAGGTTGACTTCTGTCCAATCTCAGAAGTGATTGGACAGAAGTCAAAGGAGTATGATAAATTGAGTCACGGTAATTATCAAAAGCAAACACAGGTTGGCAAAATGTCTCAGCATCTTTATTCACATGTCACAGCAAATAAAACATTGTTGTGTTTCCAAAGACAAATGGCTGTTTGAAATAAACTGCATAGATAAGTAGATTACTTTGACTTTGTATTATCTGAAGTTTTTAGTCAAATGTGTATGACCTAAAAAGGAAAGCAAAGTTGCTTTTTATAAACGTAGTAAAGAAGTGATGCAAGCAAAACAAAAGTACTGTGTGTTATTGTTTTCTTACAATTTGAACCCTGAATGAAAACCACAACACAAAAATAGTTAAACAGGCTTGCATAACACCTTCTTGTGATTAGCTCAGCGCTTCCTATATGAGCTCTGTACAGGTGATGCTACCTGTGCTGATTGATGCACAGGTGGCATCAATCAGCAATCAGGAGACACTTGTAGTGGCTGCAGGGGCAAATCGGTGGTGCAACAAAAAACATGTCTGGAGCATGAAAAATTATGACATTATGTTTTAATATTTGACATCGTAATCTTGTAACAAGGAATCTTTCCTTAAACTTAATCAGGTGTTTAGGTGATTACAGAAACTTTTTTTGTTACTCGTTTAAACTACTTGTCAGAAATAACAGCAATTTATAGTTTTATAAATAAAAAAAATTTAAAAAAACAGAGTCTGCCATGAAACTTACCTCGGTGTCACCACTTTTGCGACATCTGCCATGCAAGTACAGCAGGATAGCAGCACCTGCTTTGGGCTGAAATGTGACGTAAACGGATGGCGATCAGGGAAACGGGGTTTTCACCAAGATAATGGAGAGAAAAGTTAGTAAAACTCAAAAGCACTAATTATATTTAGAACCACAATTCAGCTTTCTGGAATACCTGCAGGAGGCATGTTGTGATTAATAAATCAGCTGTTCAGACACATACATGCCCCCCCAAACACACAAAACACCACCACAAAGAAGCAGCTCATGCACCAGATAATTTATGCTTAGCAATTTGAAGTTACTAAATTCCACTGAGCAAGAATCAAAAGTGTATGTACGGTGTTTTGCATGAGTATTCACACAATTAACCTTCACCACATTTTGTGACATTACAAACACATTCCACTGTATTTTACCATGATTGTATGTATAGACCAGTGCAATGTTGCACATAATTGTAAAGAAGAAGGAGATTCAAAATCAACACTGGGACGCATGGTAGAGACAGGATCATTCTGTGGGAAGACCTGACAATGGATGGACACAGACATTCACAATCCAATCTGGTTGAGATTGAGCTAGATTAGTCTCCAGATCATCAAATACCTTGTACTTCACAATAAAGCACTACTTTGCCACATAAAGTTCCTGTAAATCTACTTTAATGTGTGGCTGTGATGTTACAAAATGGGTACAAATGTTTTCAATTGCACTGTACCTGAAATTTAGACATATTTTCAGGCATTATGTCGATCATAGGGTGGGAGAGGGTCACCAAACGAAGAAAACGTCTTTGTGCCTCATTGTTATCTTAGACTGGAAGCACATCAGCTGCCGCTGATTTGATTGAAAAATCAAAACCAGAGAGAGAGAGAGAAAGGGCAGCCATCGCAGCTGAACATCAGAGCGAATGGATGAGTGTATCAGTATCCATCAGGATGAATAAATCAACACTTTCCTCTAAATTAATCTCTCTTAAGTTGAAATTTTATTTCAGATGAGCTTGGACGTCTCCATGGTAACAGGAATTCCACCACAATTCCCAAGTGGGTCTAACAAGCAGCGTGTATGGACCGTCGGCGTGACACGCTTTGCGCGCGCCGCATCCGCTCTGCACCTGAGCGCAGAGAAAGGCGAAAGCATTATTCCTCCAGAAAAGCAAACAAACAAAACGAAAACTGAACAGGAGCTTTGACTCATTGTTCACGTGAGAGACCAAAATGTCACATTCCTCAGTGAACTGACAGCTCATGTGTTCTGATTATTCTTCATCTGCTTACACGCAAACACACACACACACACACACACACCCAGACATGCAAAGAAGCAGTGCACTTTGAGTCTCTGCTGTTTTCTTGGTCTTTCCAGTTGGCGGTGGCCAGACGCGGCAGAGCTGGCACAGCCAGAGTCAGAGTGCCAGAGGGAATGGAGCGCCACATGGCACGCTCATGGCGGGGCCAGCTGGGGGGGGGGAGGAGGGAGACATGATGGTTGAATGTGTATGTGTCTGTGTCAGATAGGGTGGAGGTGGTGCGGTGGGTTTTTTTGCATCTTAAATTCCACAACATCTGTTCAATAGGCAGCACCCATATACACCAACGGAGCTGGTGTGTTTACAGGCAGCCGTAGGAATGGGGGGGAGGGTGGTGCATGCATTGTGCATGTGTGCAAGCATGTGCTTGCATAGGTGTTGTGGGAGAAGGGAGCTAATGGATTGCAGGATATTTGAAGACGAGTTTCAAATTTGCTGCTCTCGGATCAGCAAGTTTCAGAGCACAAAATACCGCCTAGCTCAAAAAGCAACAACAACAAGAAAACAGCACAAAAATCAAACAAGAGCTATTAAATTCCCCTCACATATGGCCGTTTTGCTCCAGGCTGATTTATGGTGTCTGACGTGAGGATCATAATTTGGAGTTCATCACAACAACTGGGTTACGAGTAATTGAAGCATCATCTTCACTCGGTCTCCATGCCAGTGAGCTAGCTGTGTTCTGGCTTGTAGGGGAGGACCATCATTCTGTTCTGCAACACTGGGAGTCCGCACACAGATAGAGTGGGCAAAGAAATGAGGCAAAGGTTTCTAACCTCGCTTGATGGGAGTCAGAAATCTGATTGACCCCTCTCTTGCTGCAATGTAAGCACAGGAACACGAAATAACACACATGTACGTAGCTAGATCCCCTCCTCGTCATCCCTGCTGGCACTTTGGGGAAAAAGTGCCTCCTCCCACTCCCATTTATCTGCCCCCCACTCCACCTCACACTCCCACCCGTGGCAGCCGACGTCCCTCGCAGCGTGGCGTACCATCTGTTGCCCCCCTCCGCTCCATCCCACCCTCTCTCTACACAATCCCACCCTTCTACACCTTCCCGTGCCGTCCTGCCCATACAGCCGACTCAAAGCGCCACCAAACTTCAGCGTCTACCAGTTTGAAGAAACTTACATAGACACAAATATCAGTTTAGATTATTTAGCAGCGTCTCTCTCTAAAACATTACATCTTCCACACTTATTTACTCCAAACTATTAAGCTGCAGGAATGTAACTCCATACACCGGCAAACTGCAGATGAAGTTGTACTGCAGGAGAGGACACAGAAGGACTGCTGATTGCTCTCATGAATGTTTAATCTGTGAGGCTTTAATAGGGATGAAGTCTGTAAAATCTCCTCCAACACCTCCAGGCTAAAAGTGAAGCCATGCCAAAAGCCTAATTAAATGTTTTTTAAACCTTTCCCCTTGGAGAGGGCACAGAGCAGCTTCACCCAAAAGTGCCTCTGTGTCAAAAAGAGGATACTTAATATGGGCCGAGCGTACCTGACACAACTTCTCAAGGGCAGTTTGCTGCACTGTTATGTAACAGTGTAAACTTGTTGTTGAACTATGATTTTAACACTTAGCAACATGCAAAACCAAGTTTCTGCTGTTAAAACGCTTGAAATATTTTTGATCTCCTATTTTATCAGATGCAAAAAGGACAATTTTAAAGTGATTAATTGTTATTGGATTTTTGAAAAATTTGAGAAGATGAGTGATTTGTTTCCTTCGGTAAATTAAGGCAATTATCTGTGATTTTATTAGTACTCTTGATCCTGTTTGTGTTTTACATCTTCCTGTGTCACCACATCACCATTTTCCTCTGGGTTTGGACTCTAAAGTTGGAAAATCATCAGGCAACTGCAGGTCATCCAAAATGCTGTTGTCAGAGTTCTGCTGGGGTTGTTGTTTTGCCCTGATTGCTGCTCTGCTGCCTTAAAGCTGCTATGCATGCAGCACAACAGAAGGCTTTTCCCTTCTCCCTACTCAGAATCCCATTTGGTTTGGTTTGTATCTTATGATTGGGTTTTGTTAGGATGTTCTGCATTTCTTTGTTTTTGTGCATTTATCTAATTTGGTTTCTCATTTCAGGTTTTCCTTTTCAGGTTTTACTTCTTTAGTATAATTTAATAAATTGCTTTTTCTTGAAGTCAGAAAATCCTTGTGTGGGCTCCTTTAATGTTGGATCCTGGTGGATGTAACATTGTGAGATCTCATTCAATCTATTTGGACTAATTATGCTTGATTGGCCTCATTGTTGTGTCCAGATTGCAGTTACATGCTGTGTTGCAGGTCATTCGTATTTCTTTTGGGATAGTTTAAGGTGTTTTAACCATACTAGTTTTTGGACATTTTGGTGTTCCGTACATATGTTGGAGGTCCATGAGGATTTTTGCACTTTTGTCGGAGGGGGGATAAGGAGGTCTTTTGTTTTGTAACAGGTAAGTGCTGTCTGGTGTTTGTTGTTTTGGCAACTCCATCTCCTTTTTCTTGAAGTCTTAAAACCCTTGTGTGTGATTTCCTTAAATGTTACCCCACCAAACGAGCCTGGTGGACGTAACAGAATATTTCTGAAAACATTTCAGTCCATAAAGTAAAAACCCTACATATTCATCATACATAGTGGGATTTTTTTAATGATTAAAACTAAATCCCAAATTTAGTTTTTTGGGAAACTGAAATATTACATAAGATTATTAAGAAATATTCCATGCAGCGTACTGCTTGTGGATTAATTACTTGGTCAGGGCTTCTTTTGCAGGAGTTGCTATATCAGTGCAATGTGGTGTGAAGGAATCAGTCTGTGCCTCCGCTGAGGTTCTAAAGAAGCCCAGGTTGCTTTAAGAGTGACCTGCAACTCGTATGCATTGGTGGATTTGGTGTCTCTCATCTTCCTATTAAAAATACCCTTTAGTTCCTCTGTGGAGGACTTGGTCCCCATGCAGCAATATCATCATCCTTAAGCCACCTACAGGTGGCAGTATGAGCAGGTTCCTGCTGGAATAAGAACTCAGTGTCTCTGTAAGGCTCGTCAGCAGAGGGAAGCATTAAGGATTTTGTGATAGAAAACATCAGCAGATGACATGACTGCCTAAATCATCACTGACTGTGGAAACTTCATCAAACAAATTGGATTCTGGGCATTTACACTCTTCCCACAGACTCTCCGAATTTGATTTCTAAATAACATGCAAAATTTCATCTGACAAGAGGACTTTGGATCACTGAGCAAGAGCCCAGTGCTCCTTCTCCTCAGCCTTGTAAGATATCAGTGTGTGTGACTCAGCTTGGAGACCACATTTTACAGCTCATGTCTTTCTGAGACTTTCATTTTTGAAGTGATCAAACACATATTAATGTTCCACATTTTTCCCAGAAGAGTTTTGGCCTTGGCACTCTTCCACATATGTTAGTCTTTCTAGTCTTTTTCTTATAGTTGAATCTTGAACACTGATTGCTTTAGGAGTCATTCTGGGTCCTTGTGGCCTGATGTATAGGTTTACTCATTTAATTTCTTCAAATTAAATAAAAATGGTGTCAAATGTTTGTGCAGCAAAAATTTTCAAGATATTATTTCATGTTTGCAGAGGTCATCAAAGGTCAACCCTCCTCCACATTTACAAAATCAAGCAAATTTGGTGTAAATCAACTGAGCTACAAATACTGTAGCTGCACAAACAAAGGCGTAATTCATACACCTTTGTATAAATTACGCCTTTCATACAAACGCATATGAACAAAATCGAATTTTGTTCGATTTTGTTAATATTAGGGCAAAAAGCAGGCTGACCTCCGGTAAACCTTGGAGACTTATAAAAAAATAAAAAATGATAATTTCACAAACAATGATTTTTGCTGCACAAACGTAGCACAGTTGATTGACACAACTGTGATTTGATTTTGCAAATGTGGACTGGCTGGTTGACCTTTGATTAAAATGGTAGCAGCACAACGTTTAACACCAGTTTCGTTTAATTTGAAAATGTTGAATGGCAAACATCGCTTTGAGGTTCTGTTGGAGTAATTTGGTTTGGATGACCATTCCTGAGAATTCATCCATGTTTTCTCCATTTGTGGATAATATTGGTAGTTGGTTTGTTGGAGTTTCAAAGCCACAGAAATGGCTTTGTAACCCTCTCCAGACTGCTCAGTGTGAATAACTTTATTTTTCTCACCTGTTTTTGAATTTCTTCAGGTTGGAATATGATGCTTTGCTGTTTGAGACCTCCCGGCCTTCTTCGTTTTGTCAGACGGGTTCAGCCTGACCGTCGTCTCATCTCGGTACGGCAGGTGAAACTGACGTCAACTTTCCAAAAACTCTTGTTTGTCGAAATGGTTTTATTAGCACTGTGCATTCCAACTTTATCCTAGTTATTAAAAAACAATAATGTACATGCTTTTCAATAAAGAAATTGTACTCAAAGTGGCTATTACAATAAAAAGCAGTAACTCTATTAGGAGTTTTAGTTTCCTGAAACTCTCAGTATAGTCAAGTGCTATTCCTTTCCTACTTGAGGCTATAATAATAATAATAATAATAATAAGGCTTGAAAACTCATATTTGATTGGTCCACTGCGTTGAAGAGTGTAGCGAGATGCAGTTGGAAGGATACGTCTCAACGGAGGAAGATGGATAGATTAACGAAGGGACCACTGATGTTTGACCATTTATCTCAGGTGTATAAGGAAGAGCTCAGCAGTGACAGCTCATCCATCAGCTGCAGGGACTCCACTCAGCCTCCTGGAACAGAACCAAAACTCATTTCCATCCACTCTCTCCTCTTCTCTCTCCTGTTCTTCTCAGATTTGGACCACATTTTACTTTTTGTTTCGCCTCTTTTAGGCAGACTAATAAGGAAACACTTGGTTAGAAAGACTCAAATACAAACACTGTACAGGGCTGCAAACTTCACGAAAGTGCATGGCAGGAAACATGGGAATGACTTCGAAGAACATGTGTGCACATATATGGGGAAGAGAGCGCGAGGGCAAGGTAAGCAGCTAAACAGCAGCTGTCGGCCTAATTCCTTCTCAACGCTGTGCTTGTGCTCTGATTAAGAAAGCGATCTGGCCTTTAATTTTCTCCTGACACCAGCTAATACTCTGTGTCTCAATCGTCTGGTTCCTGGTTCACAACAACGAGGCAACAGCTTGTGCAGAATGATCAAAAGAGAGGCTTCAGAGAATAAGAACTTTAAATAAAAACTAAAAGTACTCCACACATGGCTACCTAACTGAACTCTGCAAAGAGGTGAAAGCCGTGGTCAACATTTTTTTTGTAAAAGGTCAGAAAAACTCCAACCCTGGATGCAAAGAGAAGGATTTTTAAAACTATTTGACCTCTAGATTTAGTAACTGTTTTTGCCACCTTTGTAGTCAAACACTGTGACTGAGAGTCTGTAATAATATACTGAGACTTTTACATCAGTGTGGATGAATTTCAGCCGTATTTAAGATTTAAGTCCAGACTTTGATTATGCGACTCCCCTTCTTTATTTTTCTTTAGCTACTCAGGATTAGACCTACCAGTGAAATCTTTGTGTTACTGCATAACTCAAGTGTGTTTGATTGTCCCACAAACTGATTGTGGGGCAATCGCAGGATTTTTTGGCAGAGAAGAACAACAACTACAGCCAATCTCCAGTTTGTAAAGCAACAAAGCAATCCCAGACCATCACACTGCCACAACCATGTCTTACTTCTGGGAAAGTTAAACCTGTTTGGGTTTGTTTCTTCTGAAATGTTGTCAGTTTTATGTCTTGATTATGGAACTGAATGCATATCTTCCAAATGCCTCTGTTTCTGTCTCAGCGTGACATTCATACTGCTGAAACATAAAATCTGACCTAAGATGTTTTTTGACATTATGGTTGTCATTTCTGGAGAAATTTTAGTAGACTGTCCTTTGCCAAAAAGGTCCAACGGTCTTTATAATTATTATTTTAAATGGGGACATTATCTGTTTTTTGTTTATTTTATTCTGTTTTGACCTACTTCATACTGTCAGACAGGTAATTGTGATTAGCTAAATACAGCTAATGCACCAAAACAAATGTATTTAATCAGAGTTAAAAATGTATCTTAAATGTTTAAGCATAACAAAAAATGACCAAAAAATGAAAAAACATACAATCACAAACCTTCCCAGACAACAAGTCTGTGTCCTGTTGCATACACAGAAAATTAGAAATTAGTTTTGTATTTATTAAATAACTTTTTGAAAATTAATTCCATCATATTTCTACCCGAGTTACTTTACTTTCAAAGTCATGCTATTTCTCCATTTGTACAATTCAGCTTATGATAAAATACAATTTTGTGTTTTTACACAAGCTTTATAGCAAGATGATTTCCATCTGCTAACTGTGATGTGACATTTGGAGATCAAGTTAATTTTTCAGTAAACATTATAAATTGTCAGTGGACGTATTCTGCACTGTTGTAATATTGTAATTACTGGTTTAAATACCTCTTTGTTCTGAAAACATATTGAGAAATGTTTGTTTATTCTGCCTGACTTTGTCTAAGGTGTTATTTATTTTTTAATATTTGCATGCATTTATATGTGTGTCTGAGTATATAAGTTAGTAAAATTTAAATAAGATGTTATTTAAATTACGATCTGGCAGTTGTTTAGAAGTTAAATAGACTTTTTACAAAAACTTTGTTACTCGCTCAACAATCTTTTTGGATAACCACAATTTACTTCTTTTTGAGTAAAGTGGAAGTAGAGTAAAGCAATTTTAGCTACTCTCTTGAGGAAGCAGCAGATTGTACAATATATTTTTAGATTAGGACAAAACTATCCTGAAAAAAGATGGTAGCCTTGTCATTAGAAAAGCAGTTGTTGGCATAAAAGAAATTATTTTTGAAAGATTTCTATCAAGCAATTACATTAAAAGTCACACAAATTTTCTAATATTAAAAAATGTTTCTTTTCGACAATTTCTATTTGGGTTACAGATGCAGTTTATGAATAGTTGTTCTGACCAGAAACATTTAAATTAAAAGACGAATACAACAACATCTGGATTTGCAGTAATTCCCGTCATTTGTCTTAACGCAACAATATTTTATTACTCATTCTCAATGATATCTTGTAGAGTTCAGACAAAGCGCACTTCGTATTTACTGGCAGCCCTGAACAGTATGTGAAGAACATTATGAGAAAATATTGAAGCAACGTTCCAAGACATAACCAAGAAAGTTAAAACGGTAATAAACAAATGGGCACTCGCCCTAAACAGAATTAGTTAGAAAAGTGGCAGAAAAAGACAATAAAGTGAACATTTTGGAGGGGCGGGGCATAGCTCTGACCTCAGACCCATAGACAATGTGTGTGTGAGTAAGGATGCCTAAAAGCCAGTCTCAGTTTGGTAAGGAAAACTGGACCTTAGTTTCAGAAAACATTTGTGAGATGCTTGTAGAAGGACAAACAAAATGTCTTACCCACATTACTTAGGAAACGTGTGCAGGGTTTTGGGGGGAAAAATCTGTGAAAGCAACTCTTTTTGTCAAAATTTATGGCATTTATAGCAGGTGCAAAGAGTTTAATCACATCTTATCTAAAACAGGAAACATCTGCCTTATTTAACATAAAACAATGAGGAAAAATCTATTTAGAATTTTTTTTTAACTACAGTGTATTTAAGCATTCGGTTTCAACTTTATGTCCAGTGCAATTATAGTAAGCTTATATCGTACCAGTATATTCAGTAACACTATAGAACAGTAAAAAGCAGTAAAAAGAAATGAAATCAATGATTTGTAATAGGAATAAAAAATTATCATACTGTACTCAAACACAGCTTCTTCAAACAAACACTCTAAGCACAGGGGATTATTGAATTTGACATTCTCTTTTTGCTTTGTTTTTTCATAAAGTGGCAGAGTAAACATTCAGCTCTCATGATCTAGATCCGAGGATTTGCGACGGGACGGACGCAAACACGAGAGAGAACCATAAACCTCAGGCAAACACGAGGTGTGCGTGCGTGTCTGTCTGTCTTGCCTGCCTCTCGGACTGCCATGAGGAGCGTGCATGAAGGAGAGGTGGCGTTGCTAGGAGCACCAGGTTGTGTGCAGACAGTGGTAACAGAGCAGAGACGGCAGCATCAGCAGCAGTCTGGCAGTGGAGAAGAAAGGAGTGGAGCAATGCCAAAAAGATTCCCCCTGAGAGCGAGAGAGAGAAAAGGAAAGAGACAGACAGGAGAGGGAGAGGAAACACAGAGAGGCCATGCTGGTAGTCATCACTGAAGGAGAAAGGATACTTTATACACTTAATCTATATATAATACTTTATATACAACTGAGAGGGTCAATTAAAAAGTAAATAGGGGCAGCAATTTAGCTTTGAGGGCTGTTCTTGCATGGATGCAACAAAAATGGCGATGAAACAGCAGGAGGGGGAAGACGGGTTAGGGGAAAAGAGGGAGACAATCTGTTGGGGCTCTTGTTCCCCTTCGCTCTTCGTGTCACCCATCAGTCAGAAAGGCTATTTCCAAGCAGTTCGCGTCACTTCCTCACCCCTTCACGTTACCCTGCTGGGTCCTCTCCCCGTTTTTCTGTTTTCTTTCTCTTTCCCGCTTCCTTCTTCTTTCCCCCCTTATTCCGCCTTTAAACGGAAAGAGCCGTGTGAACAGCCTATGCAAATGAGATGGTTATTACCCCACTGCTCATCAAGCCGCGCAGAGGAGACATTAATAGGCTGATGAATATGCATGTGAATTTGTTAATTAAGTTAATTATTCTGCTGAAAATGCATTCGTCTTCCAAGGACATCTTCCCCAGGATTTCAACCTGCTCCGCTCATTAGTCATGCGATATTTCATACACAGAGTGAGAGAGGGAGGCAGACAGTGGGAGGGAGAGCCGAGACAATGTGTTTTCAGCTGGGGCTGTAAAAGTATGGGGTAAAAATAATGCATTTCAGTGTCATCAGCCGCTCACAATGGGATGCGCAATAACCGCCCGTCATAGCAAACCATCACATTGGTTTTCAGTTATGGCACATTATGCTTAAAAAGTCCTAGCAGGAGTTTCCAGCTTCCTTTTTCTGCACTTGCTTCCACCTCACTGGTTACTTCTCCCTAATTGCTTATTAAAACCCTCTTAAATGAACTTTTTTTGCCAACTTTCCAACACATTAATTAATTGTTGTAGCCAATTAAGTGCCGTTGTGCAAATGAGCCTCATCACAAATGGTCCTATAGGGCTAACCCCTCCTTTTTCCATCTTTCTCTCCTCGTCTCTTGCTCTTCCCTCACTTCACCACCCTCCCTCCCCCCGCTCATCTTCCCAGCTGCCCCACACACTTCAAGGCAGTCGGTGCCAAAAAGCAGAAACTGTGTCCTGATAATGCTTCACTGTTTCCTGGACTCCTTCCAGGCTTTTACGCTCACTGATCTCAAACTTGTACATTGTAGGTGAAAAGCAAGAGGCTCAGTTGATTCCTTTTGTCTGGCACATTTCTACAAAGAGCATCTTAATAGGACCGATTCTCATCCAAGCACCAAGCCGTACAGAGAAATCTGTCGATTGCACTGTCTGCTTAATTTGTCTGGTGGCCATAGATTGTCAAGAAGGCTTGTACGTATCAAATAGTTTATCTCCATTCACAGCAGGTAAGACGCGAGGTTAGCTAGAGAGGCTGTGAAAAAAGGAGGGTAATCAACATCAAAGCACTCCATAAGGTTGCCAAGATGTTCGCACGTCAACATCCCGCCTCTGAAACCAAAAAACATGCTGGAGAAAGAGCTGCTAAACAAATGCTGTAAGAAAATGAAGAAGAAGAAGAAGAAAAAAAATCAACCTCTCTCTGGGTTGTTCATGCTAAATCTATGAGTGCACATGCAAAAACATGCTTAGCGACATTTTTATTTGCAAGTAAGAGCATGTATGAAGAAGTGGATGTAGCTTGACATTGTTGGATATTTTTCATTTGCTATTAAAGCACCACAAATGTTGATTTTTTTTTTTGTATGAAAATAAAAATATAGCACTATTGCAGACATACTTTGGGATAAATTTAAAGGCACATTTTTTTTAGGTTAAATTTGTTCAATTTCTCTTGTGGGGTTCCCCAAGGTTCCATCCTCAGCCTACATATTTTTCATTATTGAAAGAAAAAAATGACCATTTTAAATTACCTGAAAGAAAAGATAACAAAGAGACAATACCAGCTCAAAGACAGTTGCATAACAGATCAGTTCTTTCAAACATGGAGAACAATGTAATATAAAGTCACTCAGAGTTACTTAGCATTCAACCAAGGGTGTAACTTTGTGTTGCAAGTTGGTGACCTTCCAGTGACCTACAGTCGCTGACCATCGATATCACTGGATTCTATAAAATGTGGCTGAAAGCTGAGATGCTGATGTATAGATATGTAAAATATATATTCTCTCTGCTAATAAATCTATAGTTTAGTTTGTTCTATGAGCAAATTATGCAATTTGTCTTGAGAAAAATGTAGAAAAACAGGTGGTTATATGTTGTTTTTTTTTCTCAGTCTGTCAGCTTAACGTCACATGCAGAGGAATTAACGCTAAAAAAAAAAAAAAAAACACAAAAACATTTCCCACACAAAAACGAACGTACAAACACCAAATAGAACATTCTGTCCTTTACATTTATGTTTTTGACTTTTCATTTTTCGATCATTAGGGAGTGAACGCCTGCACTTCTGATTACCTGTTAGAAAATCTATGTGGGTCGCCTTATTTTTGTGTTAACTGAACTGAAATACTGCGCAGCAATAGTCCATGCTAAGATGATAAAAGTCAAGCTAGCATAGCTAACCTACTCTCCACTTTCTTTATAAATTGTTTTTAATAAAAGCTTTTTACTGACCTGTGAAATGTGATCCCTTTGGACCTCGTTTTCTAGCTAACATAGTGTTGACAATTAATATCAAAACTTTGCGTCCCTTTTTCAGATTCTTTGCTTGATTGCGTCATTTCCCCGACCACCGATATTCATGCAAAGTAACAGCGCATGTGGAAGTCACATGATGTCCAATCCACTAGATCACTGAGCAGACTATGCATTCAACTAAAGCTGTGTCATTTCGGTCTGATCTTGGTTTTAAAAAGTGCTTACTATTACCATCTTGTAGACAAAGTCAGAGTACAATCTCACTCCTTAAAATATGTGTGTGTTTTTATTTCTAGTGGTTTAGATATTTGTGATATTTTCTCTGCTTGCCTCTGTAACTAACTGATCAGGAAGCTGCACCTTAATTAACATGTTGCTGCTAGAATCCAAACCAACAGCATAAAGTCCTGAAATCACTGTTCCTTGTTTGTAAAAGAGCCGATTTTATTAACTTTAAATCTTACAATAAAATATTGAACGGTCACAGTCCGAGAGACAATTAAGAGTTCAAAAACAGGAGAAGGTAGCATTTAGTTTTTTAGCTCTGAAACTGCCTGATAACATAAGATATGCAGAAACTGCTAGGACTGAAAACGTTTTTGTTTTCTGTTGTTTTGAATAGATCACTCTTTACTTTTGTTCCTTCTTTGCGCAATCAAAAGTTCCAGAGTCGTCTCGAGAACAGAGCCAGCTTTTCTCACCAGCTTGTTGAGCTTTTTAATCTCAGTGGTTCTGATGATTGCAGAAGAGATTGTACTTTCTGCAGCTGATCTATAAAATATATGTGGCTCAGTCCCTTCTTGTTCACTGTTGTGTCTCCATCCAGTCTGTTATCCAGGTGGAGTACGAGACATTGATACACCTTGACCACCTCCATGTCTTCCCCCCGTGATCTAAAAGGTTTGGGATTTATTTCTATCAACTGAAATCTACAATCATCTCTTTTGTTGTCGTCACATTCAAGATGAAATGATTTTTCTCCACACAACACTCCAGTGTTCTCCACTCAGCATTTTGACCATCTGTGATACACCCAACCATTTCAGAGTCATCTCAGTATTTCTGCAGATGTCAGAGGGAAACGGAGTGGTGAGAGTACAGTCCTCTGTGGTGCTCCTGTGCTTTGGTGAGACATTCAACGCTTCAAAGCACTTTGAATTTTCTTTGTTATGAATGGTGCTGTACTAATTTGCTTAGTCTAATTTGCCTCTCTGACCTCGTATGATGGTATATTTACACAATAGTGGTGAGTTTAGCGTTTCCTGTGGTTTGAACCATCTGTTTTAAGACACTTTGATATTTTTAGCAGTGAAAATATATCTTTGTGACTATGTTTCTTTTGATTTGCTTCATTCTGATGCCTCCCCTAACAGAAAAGTGTCTACAGAGCCTTGCAAATGTATTCTTACTTCTTTTTTTTTCTATTTAATTACAAACAATGTTCTTTATTGTTATTTTTGTGATAACCCCACATAAAGTAGCTTGTAACTGTTGATGAAATTACCCACATTGTCTGAATTCATACAACATGATTTATGTCACTATGTCATAAACCGGAACAGCATTAAAAACGTACAAAAGTCGAGACGCTAACCAGGTTTTAGTCTAGGCTACATGATAGTGGGGCATTGTTTCCATGGTAACTGGTGGTTAGACGCCAGTGATAATCATTATGACTAACGGCTGCTATCCATCGCTGCCGTATCTTTCCTTGTTAAATGTTATACAATAAAATATCAAGTTTGGTTTTCACCCATGTCTGTTTGTGCAGCCGACCGCACAGCACCCCGTGACCATTTTTAATGCAAAATCAACTCAATAAACGCGATATTGTGCGTTTTTTGACAGGCTTTAATAGCGCACGGGTTGTTTCAACGTCCATGGTGGAGCTGGTGGCGTTTCGAAGAGAGTGACATCAAGTGCAAACGGTTATATCACTGAGAGGAAGAAATTTTACCACTCTGCTTTTCAGAACAGTTCAAACTCGGGTTGGATCAGATGCTTCTGCACAATTTCATGTATTTCCTTAGATTCTCAGTTGGAGCTAATCCTGGACTTTGACTGGACCATTTTAAATTGTTTTATCTGAACGATGACACCTGTTTACTGTCATTGTCTTGCAAGATGTTGAATCTCCACCTCAGTCTCAAGATATCTTTTCCCTTTGCTTCAGTTATGATTTTCTTTGGTGCTCTTTCACAATGCTAGTCTTATACAGTATTAATAGTTTTTCTATCAACAGATCCTTCCACCTAAACTGTAAATCTCTGCACCACCTCTTTTGTTAACATGTGCCATCGTCTCAGATAATGCTCTCCTGCCATGTTTTGGTAGGTTTGCAGATTTACCACATTCTTTTCATTCTCAGATGATTGCCTGTATTTATACAAGGATTAAATTACACTGGTAAACTATTCATTAATTATGTGTCAATTTTAGGGATATCAGATTCAATAAAAAAAAAAACACCTTGTAAGAAATCTTGAAGCCCAAGTCTTCTTTTTTTCTACCTTTTGTGTTGGGTTTATAAAATCTGACTCAAGCATTTTGCAATCTATGGTTGTAATGACTCAAAATGTGAAAAGAAAATCAGTGTGTCTGAATACTTTTTTTAAGTAACTGAATGTAACATCTATGATATACCTTTTATCTGCTTCCTCAATAGATTGCAGCTCTATGATGTATGTCATTTACCATAAATCCAGGAATATGGGCTTTATTAAATAGCACTTTGTTTACCTTAAAAAGTAAGTAATCACTATAGGGTCAGAAGAAGGTGAGATGGTAAACATCTCACCACCATTCCTTTAAATATTGTATATTTTGAGTTCACTTTGTTGATATGTTATCAGTCAACAATGAACAAAATTATCAATCTTCTCAGTCTGTTATGTAATTGTTTCGCAAATCATTCCAAAGCTTTTTCGATGCATACTGCATGGAAGCTTAGTATGATTGTAGCGTTACTTTTTTAAGCATTTTCTCTCAATGCTTCATCTAACTATGCATAAGCTTATTATATTGTAAAATATATGTGATAAACCATGGAGCTCCAAAAATGTATCTAAATTCAGCACTATGCAGAATCAACCTTCTCAACAGTTTGTTGGGGGTTTTTTTCTTTGAGACACTTAACATGCAGTCTGTTGCTAAACTAACTAGAACATTTCTTCCTCATGTTAACAACATTGTGTGAAACAGTTTTCAGCACTGGCGCTGAACTTTCTCTTTTTGTGCCTCGTGTCTAGCTTTGGCCACTCTGCTGCCATCCAGACATGGCACTGATACACCCACCATAAAGATTAGGGGAAGATTTAGCTCTTGCGCCAGCCTCGCTCCCTGTGCCATGCCATCCCTCGGCACAGCGGGGGGTCCCGCTTGGCATGGCAAGGTGAACTAGCCTCTGATTGATGGGCAAGGTTTCAGCCTGCTACTGTGCTCCCTGAGGCTCGTGCCTCCTTTTCCTTTCTCCCACTGCTGTCTTGGCAGCACCGTCCAAATCCTCCTTCATACCAGGCAGCCAGCTAAAGCTCCTGGTGGGCACATCAATTACAGAGTGGCACCTCCCCTCTTTTCTCGTGTCTATCTGTGGGTCTGTCTACTGTCTCAGACGATGCCAATCTGGTCCCCCTCCATCTCCTCTGCCTTCTAAAGCTGTCTCTTGTGACTGTTGTTTTAAACTCCTGTTCATAAATACAGCTTCACACATGCACAAACGCACATGTATTCATGCACACACTTTCTGCTCCCTCTCACAAGCAGGTCAAAATGGTCGGTGGGAAAACCCTCCCCAGAGAGCACTCATTGCCACAGGCTCAGCTGTACAATAGGCTCAGGTGTGTGTGCAGTATGTGCCTGTGTGTGCAAGGCATGGCTCCCTTAGTTTATTTCATTGGACTGTTTAATTAGTCTACATTTAGTTTTTTTTGTTTATTTGATTTAATGGTAAAAAAAAAAAAAAAAAAAAATTTAAAATACAATCATCGTCCATCATAAAGATATTTTAGGATATCATATTTAGCTCAACTTGACTTAAAATTTGGTTGCTCTTGGTGAAACATGAATATTTACTTGCAGCACTGCGCCACCTACAGTATTCATGAAGAAAATGTCTTTAAACAGAGCTTATTTTTCCCAAGATTGATAGGTAGATAGATAATATAATATAATATAATATAATATAATTAATATAATATAATTATATGTGTCATAAGAAAATAAAGTAAAATGTGAATATAATAATCTGTCTTTTTTAATTTAATGTATTTTATTATTAAAAGCCAATATATAAAATTGGAAATCACTGCTTTTGAAAATAATGTACAATTATTTCAGTTTTTAATCAGCTATTTCATGCTTCCTTTGATGAAGTGCATCTCTATCTATCAATTTAAAATACCCGATGAGTGACGACACAGTAAGTTGAAAAATATATTTTAATGTGTTATTTGCATGGATTAAAATTACTATGGCACATGACTATCATACCTTTAGAGGTATTTAAGCACTCGTTTTGAATTGGAATTACAGCATACATTAATTTAATCAGTTAAATGTTTATACTTTGTTGTGTTAGAATTGTGGCTCATTTGAATCTCTGTACTTATGTTGTTTTTGTGACAGCAGAAAATGAAATATTTTATGTAATTTACCGTATATGCACAGTTAGAGTAATTGATTACACGTGTTTCTTTTTTTAAAAAAAGATGAAAAAAGATCAAAATGATGTACAAGTGTAGATGAGGCAGAAATAAACGTCTAAGTAAAAGCGTGTGTGCGCTACGGAAGCCCGAGAGGGGAAGAGTGGAGAACTCGAAGCGGGCTTCCAGAGGGGAAACAATGGCGGCTGGGCCTGGTGTTTCTATGCAGAGCGGCAGTCCTGCCAGAGAACTTTCTATTTCGGTTCAGCAAGGATCAAGTCAGACTTTCGGAGAACGGGTAAAAACAGAAGATGTGACAGGTGCGCACCACTGTTATCTTTATTTTTTACTCTAGTTTTAAAGAAAGTACCAGCGCTAGTTGAAGCTGCTAAAGCTAGCTATCGCTATCAGTTAGTCCATTCGAGTGTAAGTGCTGCTAACCTCTTTCCTGCTGTGTCTTCCAAATATTAAAAAAATATATTTTACAGAGCAAGAAATCGTAAAAAATAAGATTAGTCAGTCTATTTTGCTGTTAATCATTATTTAAGTTAAAGGCTAACAAGCTAACAAAACTTTGTCTAAACACCATGATTAACACAAGACAACAAAAAGATACGAAAGATAAATATTTGTTCTACGAAACCATGTTGTTTGCGATTATTTACAGTGTTTGTGCATCTATAAGAAATAAGTAACTTTTAATAAATGTCACAAAAATGTTATGACACATTGAGCGTTATGGCTGACAGTCGCACGTATTATTTGAATTGATGAATGTAATGTGATCAGCTGGTTTTTTGTTTGTTTTTTCTTCATTTAAACTAATACAACCTTTTTCTAATAATGTATTTTCTTAAATAATGTTCTGATTATCAAGTTATCACAGAAGATGGAAAATAAACTCAAGTGTTGTCATTGTTACAGGCGATGAATGCTTGTGGAAAATGTGTTTTGTTCAACAAAAATGAACTATAACATTAACTTATTTGAGCATAAATTGCATATTTAATAAAAGAAAAAAACTTTTGGAATATATAATTTGCATAGGTTGCAGATATGTAATATATAACTGCTAACCAGCTATTTTAAATTAAATAATTATTTCTTAGTTCTTTAGTCAAGTCAGCTTTTTTATAGAGTGCATTTTAGTTGACCATTTGAATTACTAATTGGTAACTAAGATTGTCTATAAAGGGTCAAAATCCCTCCAGCGATGTGTCCCAATCTATTCTGTAGTTTTCTGTCAAACTGCAGAAAATGTTCTGATGCTATACTAGGCAGCAAATTGTATTTTATAGGGGATCAAACACTTTTTTCAGTCAGTTTGACATGCAAATGAATTTTCACCGTGGTTTCTGCTGTCTGTCTGCATTAAAATGATAGTCAACATTCAAAATATGTAAATAATTGTGCTGCCATATGTGACTGAAGTGCTTTTTTTCAGCCAGTATTTAATGTGTCTTTTGTTATTTAAAAAAAAAAACAAACAAAAAAAACGTTCTCTGTTCTTAGAAGCAGAGAAGCAGAGTCGCATGGCTGCTCTGCTGGAGAGGCTTCATGCTAAGCACAATGCTTCGCGGCCATGGGAGGGCACCGTCAATGTTGTGCGTCAGGCAATGGTGAGACGGAGGCAGCTTTCACTAAAATATCTGAAAATATACAAAAAATGTCAAGTTTCTAACAGTTTCTGACCAGTTGATATGAACTTTCGAGTGACTTGCTTTAAGCTCCTGTTGTGTAATTTGTTTTATCAAAACAATGTTTGTCATTTTACCATTTCTTTAGGCAGGTGATAATTCATCCTAGTGGCAGAACTGTGGGCTAAATGAGTTAAATATATTTTTTTCTGACATTCAAAAGATGTGGGCTATTTGGGAATTTTTCCACATTGTCTGTGAATTAATGTTGTTTGAAATTTTAGCAAACACATTTAGAAAGCTTTGAAAATTAATGTTGTGCCACTGCAATGCCAATGCTTTACTTATTGAGCTTATAACCAAGAAACATCTATCACAATGTATTATTGCGTATTCATTATATGGCCAATAACACCACAAACGGACATTAACTGTAATAATATACCACTGTAGTAAATATGTGATACTACAGTTTAGTAGAAAATCAAATCTGAACAATACCTCTTATCTATAAAATCAGTTTTTTCAGTATTATCATGTTGATCTTTTTCTGACCACTTTATGTCTCAGGAGAAACGCGGTGTGATGAATGAAGCAGGCCATCAGCTCCTGCTCAACTGTTTGGAGACTCTGCAGAGAGCTCTGAAAGGTATGAGGATGTTGATGCACAGGAGATTTTTATTTCAAATTATTATATTTCCATTTAGAGGTATGGTTAGCAATACAAAAAAACAATGAAATTGCTTAGCTTAAGAAAGTGGATGCACCAGTCAGAGCTTTCTGATAACAGTTTTTTGAGTGCGATTTTAGACAATTTTACTTATTTTCTGCTCCATATCGAATATATTTAATTTTGTTTCTAAACGATTATTGTCTACAACTTAATATTTGAGGAAAGAAGGTCTGTTGTGTTAAAATGTCAAATCACTCATTCTTATATATAAGAAACTTTTTTAGTATATTGTGAGTTATTTACATCAAAAAGAAATTTTCTGCAAAAATGGCCAAAAACATTTGATTTAAGTGACTTCTAACTCCCATCTGTGGGTGGCAGTATTTCTTACTCATAATACACTGCTGACTCAACTTGAAATGATTGAAGTTTTTATTCTTCTTCTTTAAAGAATAAAAACATCAAATCAAACACTTTGATTTTTATTCCAAAAAGTCACAAAACAATCAGAAAATCCTGGAGGGACTGTAAAGATGTTCAATAATATTATTTAATTTAAGGATTCATTGATATTTTTAATAGTTTGTGAACAGATATTATAAGTACATTCTAGCACAACTGGCCCTTTAAGAGCATTCATGATCCTGATTTGGCCCAAAATGAAAATGAGTTCAACACCCCTGTTAAAGATCATTCTCTGTTTGAAAAAGGATTTATTTTCAGTTTTTGACTGGCTGATCGCAGATCAGTTTACAACGAACATATTCCAACTTCTTTCACTTCAATGTTACTTCACTAATGACATGTCACTTGGTATGTCTTTTCCCAGCATTTTATCTATTTCACTGTCATTTTTAAAATTTTCTGATCTTCTTTTTTCCAGTCTCATCTCTCCCCTCCATGACAGATCGTCTTGAGTCTATTGCTCGACAAAACATGTGCGTGTCTTACACTTTTGTTTCATGGTTTACTTTATTCTATGTTTATTGCTATGTTTCTGGTGTAATTATTTTCTACCTGTCTCTGTAGGTTGGGCTCTCACCTCAGCCCAACAAAAACAGAGTGCTACATCACGTCAGATATGTTTTATGTGGAGGTGCAGCTGGACACTGGAGGCCAGCTAGTGGATGTCAAGGTTGCTCATCAGGGAGAAAACCCGACGGTTGGTATATTTGACTTTATAAAAGAATTCTGGTGTAATAATGTCTAAGAACATAGAAGTTGGACTTTTTTTATAACACCTTATATGTAAAAAGTAATATTGCTTTTATCTTGATTTATTTGTTTCAGAGTTGTTCTGAACTTATTCAACATCTAAGGTTGGTACAAGTAATACGTTCAATCCTCTGATACTTCAACATAAGGACTAATGCAGATGAGCTAATGCTTTGGGGTAATTAAGCCATTACATCTTTTTTCTTTAGTGAGAAGAACTTTGAAGCCTTTTCTAAGCATCTCAAGGGACTGGTTGATTTATACCGACTTCCTGGTGACAAGTAAGTTCCTTCGCAGACTATGAAATGTTATTTAAAGCAGAATTAAGTGTTTTAAATCGATACCAAAACCCCTGGATTAAATCAAAATCTTCCATATGATTTGTTCTTGCTGACATGGGGTTTTGCTGCAAACCCTACGCATTCGATAAAAGTTTTCTTTTGAGATAAAACTGAACAGCAAGGAAAGTTGTCTTCTTTTTCTCCACAGTCTATAATAGCATAAAATACAGTTGTAGGTCTGGAAAAGTGTGGAAAATGTAAATAACAGTGTGGAAAAGTATTTATATTTTCAACCAAATCTTTTCATTTTCGATGTCTGTTTTTGTATTCCTTGATTTCCCGTTGACATATTAAACTATGTTAAACCCCTTGTTAGCAGTTAGCTAACTTAGAAAATAGAGATCATTTTTACATTAACTTGAGATGTCCAGAAGGTCGTCAACATTTTGACCTTTTTTGACTTTATGATTAAATACCTGCCGGAAATAGCTATTTAATATCTAATGTGGCATGATCAAAAGAAATACTTTGTCTCATTGTATTCTGTTTTTCTAGAAACACATTTAATCCTACCACTTTGACTAACTTTGTGTTTCAGTAAACTGAAAACAAAGATGTACATTGCACTGCAGTCTCTGGAGCTCGATCTCACCAAGATGATGACCATGTTTAGGTAAGTTAACAGAAAATCTCTGTCACCTTAAAGATTTCTCTCCATAGTTTTGATTTCACGGCACAGTAACGGCCAAAAGACTGTAACATTACAGTGGATGTGAAGTAGCCTTCTGCATTCCTTGTCAGATTTTTAAAAAATAATTGTGACCTAAGAGATTTTTTAGTGTTGACCGCTATAATACCATGTCATGTTTAGTGAGTTGGTTGTATTTTGTGAAATATATGATTTTACTGCTGGGTAATTGATCAGCAGTAAAACACTGTTTGGTCATGTGTTTGGATAATTCTTGCTTTTTTACTGTCTTCATAGGTTGGCAACAAACGCGAATACAGTTGAAACTATTCTCCATGGGAGTGTTGGCTGGTTGACTCCCAGGAGTGGTGGAAATCTGGTCTCTCTCCAGTGCTACGTGTCCCCTTATGACATATTTGAGGTGGAAACTGGCTCCCAGCTCAGCTTAACAGATAACAATGGCAAGTCCAGCTATGAACAGTGTTACTCTTAGTCTTAAAAAGTGTGGAATAGGCTTTTATCGTCTTTTAGGTGTGGATGAGTATCAAAAATGTCTTATAAGACCTCATAGTGTGGTTTACATTAATATTAAATGTTTTATTTTTGATTTGCTCCATGATAGCAACATTTTACCCACTGGTATTTTGTTTTTTTGATGCTATATGCAGACTAGGGCTGCATGATATTAAGAATATTAAGATTAAAGTGGCAATAATGACATGATTTGTGACAAATAAGTAACTAAAAAGCATTACTGTCTTTCTGCTAAGCCAAATCTATCAATGAGGATTTCCAATTTCAAAGTGTGGCACTTCTGAAGACTCATTCAAAAATAAAAAGGGGCAACTTAACTGCCTTTTTGGTCTCTAGACAACATTAAATTCAGATTAAACTGAATTTTAATCTGATAAATAGTTTCATAAATAGTGGCTAAAATGCCAAACAAAACACTGAAACTGCTATATTTTATTTTTACAAATAATTGTGGTACCAGATTTCACAAAATCAGCTTTAAAAAATCTACCTTTTACCTCTTTCATCCATTCCTTATTTAGAAAGTCCAAATAGATTTTGAAATAGAGTTGACCTAAGTTAGTCCAGACATCACAGGTGGCAAAAACCCCTGATATTAAACACTAAAATCTGAACCCAATTTAAGCAAATTGGTTATTTGTGGACTGTACGGATAAAAATATATCCAGGCAAGTTTAAGAATAGGAATGCTTTATGGAGAAAAAGAAATCCTCTATGTGCATGGGATCATCTTCACATTCAACAAAAGCAGACAGTTGGTCGCGAACTCCCATTTCAGCATCTAAACATTTTAAAACTGTTGAAAAAAAGAATTTGGTCTGTGGAAGAACAATATTACGTAATACAAATAAAACGTGTATGAGCCCTAATATGTTGATTGTTGGTGAAATATCCTGGCAAACCTTTCACTTATCTCTGTTTGCTTTTTATAGTTCCACATTCCCTGGGTGTCAGTGTCTCTGTGACAATCGAGGGAACTTCAGCTGTGTACAAGCTGCCAATTGCTCCACTCATCACTGGATCCCACCCTGTGGATAACAAAGGGTAAGTGAGCGTTTCTTATTCTGGCTGATATGCATAAACACACATTGTTTGGATATAAAAACATTCAGTCTGAGAAAAATTGGCATCATATATTTGCTTTCTGTTCTATGTTAAGCACACCATCCTTTTCCACTGTGAGCAACTCCAACAGCGTGGATCTGCCAGCCTGTTTTTTCCTCAAGATGAACCGCCCCATGCCGTTCTCGCTCTCCTTTATTCAGAGGCTTGGCAATGCTACTTGTGAGTTTACTTTCATAAATGAATTCATTTGGTTGTGATAAACTGGTTTCCTTTCAGGATTTAGGCCTAAACCTTTCGTCTTCTTCTCCCCCCCCAGCAATCCCAGTGTTTGAGACGCCACCTCCCCTCTCACTTCTGTACCAGCTAATTGTCCAGAGTCAACTGCAGCTCCTAGAAGAGGGTAGCGCTGTACCAGCCACCTTAAACAACATGCACTTTTATTCTGTAAGCTGATTTGTGCTTCCTATTTCTATTATTTGTTTAATTTAATAACTTCTTGTCAAAGTTTCTTCTCCTTCTCCTCAATTGTCCTGTCTTTGTACACATTTACATAATATTCACTGAACACAGTGAATATGTTTGACGTTGTTAAACCCATAGGTATAAAATGTTAGGTTTTTTTTATTCTTTCCCAGATCTTACCAGACCAGCATCACTGTTATTTTCTAAATGGTGACGCACCGGTGCAAGATGGCCACTCATTACAAGGAGCAATGGTGTCCAAGATCCCCTTCCACCACCCAGCGCAGGTTCCTCTCTTGCTGGATATCATTCGCCACCAGGCAGCATACAACACCTTGATTGGCAGCTGTGTCAAACGAACATCTGTCAAGGAAGGTAAGAAACAAAGAGATGCCCACTTGTAATGAACCAACAAGCTTCCTTCCTTCTTTTTTTGTTCACCTAAAACAGCGTCTTTTTTCTTTGTTTGTTTCGTTTTTTTCAGACAGTGCAGGTCTTCTGCAGTTTGAAGTCTGTCCTCTCACCGACTCAAGTTTCAGCGTCTCTTTCCAGCATCCAGTCAATGAATCTTTAGTCTGTGGTGAGTAGCAGCTTTTGCATTTTCAGCATTTTTTTGAAGCATAAAATTCTAATCACATTTCATTTAAATCCATGTATATTAATTTCTACCATTACATGTCAGTTGAAGAATCAGCCGTTAACACATTTATGCAAAATCTTTGCTCACTTTAGGGTTGCAAACTATAGGGTTTATTCAGTTTTCTTAGCACAGAAACTGAGCACAGAAACTAAAATTGCAAGACAAATCCAAATACTGTCGCCTGTTTCAAGTTCTCTTTTCTTTCTGACCTCTTTTTTTCTAGTTGTGATGGAGGTGATTGACTCCAGACAGGTCTCCTGCCATCTGTATAAAGGACCATCAGATGCTTTGATCTGCACTGATGAATTCATTACTAAGGTGGTCACAAGGTGGGTTTTTCTTCTCATTAATGCATTAATATTGAAAAGTGTGTTTAGTAGTAATTGTTTCCTCACCACTGTAGATGCATGTCCATTCCTGTAACCATGCGGGCCATTCGGAGGAAAGCTGAGACCATCCAGGCCGACACTCCGGCTCTCTCATTAATAGCGCAGACAGTGGAGACTATGGTGAAGAATAACCCTCCTCCCTCTGGTAGTCCTCCTTATAAAATGGTGGGAGGAGACGGGACTAACCCAATGGGACTACCTGGGCTTACTGGTGGCAATACACCCACTGGTGGAGGACCACCTGGAGGACCTAATTTTGCAGGTCCAATCACTACTCTCTTTGGAATGCCCCGTGCAGAAAGGCAGGCTCAAGGAGAGTGCCTTACTCCAGGTGGGGTGACCGGCCAGCAGCCGCTGCCGCAACAACAGCAAGTCCATTCAGACGACTACAGTAAAGTCACACAGAATCCCATCCTGACCAGTTTGTTGCAGATAACTGGAAATGTTGGTTCCAGTCCCAGCTCCCAGAATGCTCCACAACCGCATCAAACTCCGCCACCAACCTCATCCCCTGCCAGCAACACAAAGAGTCACCCTATGCTGATGAATCTGTTAAAAGACAACCCCACACAAGATTTTGCCGCACTGTACAGCTCGAGTCCCTTAGAGCGGCAAAACTCTTCATCTGGCTCTCCACGAACAGACAGCATGGGTGGTGCCTGTCCCAGTGGGAACACCAAAGGGAAGAAGAAGCGTCCTCGGGGTCCTGAAAAGAGCGGAGTGTTGCCTGGAGTAGGTGCAAGTGGTGGCCTAGGCATGAAACCGCAACCAGGATCTTCAATGCAGCAGCACCTCCAGCACCACTCCGTTTCTCATGAAGATGATTTCCACCGCAAGCTTCTCTCGATGGATGTTGATGCTTCTCAGAATTCGATATTTGACGTTAACCTTGCAGGTGATAGCCTGGATACACACCACAGCATAACGCCAACACTTAGCCAGTGTGGAACGCCGCCACCCGGCTCCGGCATGGCTTACTCACAGTCTCATGTCCAATCTCAGCAGCAGCAACCTGGTTCTGTACCACCTCGCATTGTCCGCCTTCCCAGTTCTGACAGCATTGGGCCTGATATCACAGAAATCCTACAGGAGTTACCAGAGCAAACAGGAAAAGGTAGCGGTGGCAGCCATGGGCAACCGGAGGATGGAGGTCCTTTGGGCACCCCTATCCGTGACTCCTCCAGCTCTGGCCAGGGTAGCGCAGTGTTCGACTCAGCGGATATTTTCAATACCAACAGCAATGAAAACCCGTTTACAGACGCGGCCGACCTGATTGCAGAGGCAGCGGCAACTGCTGCCACTCCCAACAGTGACTCCTCCTCCACTAACTTCTTTCCTGATGCATCTGACTTCAACCCTGACTTGTTGACCTCAGGACATGGCTTTTCGCAAAGCTACTTTGATGACAGCTCCCCGAGTGCTGATGGAGATATGGACTTGGTCAAGGGATTTGGGGGAAGTAGCCAGCAGAACACTCCTTCAGGAACTCCACAGAACCCTCAACATGGGCAGAGTACTCCAGAGCCCTCACTCAAGGACCCATTTGATATGGGGATAATCTTTGGAGGTAACAGTGGTGGTGGTAAACCACTTCTGGGGCAAGCTCCTGACTTAATAGACACACACAGTGGAGGATCTCAGAGCCCCCTGATGATGGGACTTGGTGGTGCATGTTCGGATTTTAAAACTACAGAACCAAAAGTCAAACCAGGACTTGTACGGCCAAAGGATGACAATGGGGGAAATGGAGGTAGCGGTTCTGGGATGGGAAGCAGCTCAGCAGAGGGAAAACAAATCAAGCGCAGCAGGACACCATCCAGTGAAGGAAAGTCTAAAGATAAGCCCCCCAAACGCAAAAAGCTTGATCCTGATGGAAAGTCTCCTTCTCACAGCTCAGGGGGGCGACCCTACACGCCGCCTAGTGGTGGTTCAGGCTCTGGAGGAAGCATAAGCGGCGGAGGCTCCAAGTCTCCCGGTAGTTCTGGGCGCTCGCAAACTCCCCCAGGAGGTGCCACGCCTCCAATCCCCAAAATCACCATTCAGATCCCAAAGGGCACCATAACTGGGGGGAAAACGTCCTCCCATAGTGGATACACCTCCAGCAGCTCTGCAACTAGCAGCACAGGAGGTGTAGGGGGGACAAGCAGCAGCAAAAGCCACCACTCGCACTCCTCTTCCTCTGGGAAGATCAAGTCCAAAGAAGGGTCTATGACACCAAGCAGCAGCTCCAAGCCAGGGGGTTCAGGAGGTGGAGGGGGGCAGTCACAAATGAAAGGATCCTCTCAAGGTATGGGTGTTGGCAAACCAGGATCATCCCCAATCACTAAACACGGTCTGTCTGGGCCTGGGGGTGCTGGAGGTGGAATGGGAAGTGGCAGTAAAATTAAGCCTCAGGGAGGTAAACCTCCAGGTTCACTTATGAATCCCAACATAAAGCCTAACATCTCGCCTTCCCATTCCCGCTCCAGTAGCTCTGGTGATAAACTCTCCTCTCCAATGAAAATGCAGCAATCCCAAGTTCCAGGAACTCCTCCATCTTCCAAAGCCAAGTCTCCGATTGGATCAGGAAGTGGCAGCTCAGGAGGATCTAAGTCTTCTTCTGGTGGAAGTTCCCAAAAACCAGGTGGTGGAGGTTCTTCTGGTTCTACATCTTCCTCCTCTACCTCATCGTCTGGTTCCATGAGCTTCTCCGGTGGCTCTCAGTCGCAGTACGGCGGAAGTGGAGGTGGGGGAGGAGGCAATGGAAGCGAAGGAAATGGTGGCGGAAGTGGTGGAGGTGCGGGTCAGAACAATTCAAATAACCCCAACGCCAAAGGAAAGTCTCCCAGTAGAAACAAGAAGCCTTCTCTAACAGCAGTCATAGACAAACTGAAGAGTGTGGGCAGCGGAGGAGTTGGGGAAGATGGCTGTGAGGTGGGGACTCCAGTAGGAGGTCCTGGATCGACATCTACTCCTTGTGGGCCTGGAAATGTTCCCAGCGGTCCTCCGAACATAGGTCCTTCTAAGCATTCCTCATCCTCTCAAAGCGGAGATTATAAGCGGGAAAAGTCCGACAAAGAAGGAAAAGCAAAAGTGATGGTGACAGGTGGTGGCAGTGGAGATAAAAAAATGATGGACCCAAAAACTAGTGGGTCAGGTGGAACCACCCTGGCCAAAATTATAATTAGCAAACCAGATGGTGGCTCGCCAAGCATCAAGGCCAAAGTGACTCTTCAGAAACCCGGGGAAGGTTCTGGAGAGTCGATGCGTCAACAAATCGCCGGCCTCAAAGCATCCCCTCTCTTTAGTGGCTCCACTCCGAAGCACGACCGATCGTCACCAAGCCACAGCCGCTCTCCAGGGTACACCCCTCTGAACCAGGACAGCGAGAGCGAATCGGGCAGCAGCTCGGTGGCTGAGAAGTCCCACCAGAATAGCCCCAGCTCAGATGACGACCAAACAGTGCGGCCCCTTCCGCCCCAGGACTACATGAGCTCCATCCCCCTCAGCTCAGGCGAGAAACACAAGAAGCACAAGAAAGAGAAGAAGAAACTAAAGGATAAGGAGCGCGAGAGAGACAGGGACCGAGAAAGGGAGAAGGAGAAAAAGAAGTCCTCCATGTCCATGGGATCATCTTCACATTCAACAAAAGCAGACAGTTGGTCGCGGTCTCCCATTTCGGCATCAGATTCATCACTCTCCATGCTTGGTTCGGATCGTCCATCACGGTCCAGCCCGATATATATGAGAAACGAAGACGATGATCTTATGGACTCAGCACTCACAGGAGACTTTTAAATCTACAGTATAAAACTCTTAAAACATCCTTTTTTAACATATTTGTTAAAACTGCCACTGTCTCCTGACAATATGGCATTAGATAGATAATCTGGAAAAAAATCAAGCTCCTCCATCTCTTCCAAAAGCTACTAGGTCTGAAAAAAGACATCTCTCCCAGTCAACAACAATCAGTCACAGCCAGGGGGAGCATCTTAGCTCTGTTGGTCAACCTTGTGTATGTGCTGCTCAATATGCTAATGGCAGAGAAATAACTTACCGTTCCAGGAATACCGTTAGCATGAAGCATAACAGAGAGTTTGGCGTGTACAGAGGGATGATTGATAGCGCAAAGTCTCTCTTTCTGGCTCTGGCTAGTTGTTTCTATTTAGAACTGGGAGCACTGGGAGAAAGCAGAAGAACTTGGATTTTTTTTCACAGATTTTCTATTTCACAAGAAAGTGATAGTTTTAATAAATATGTAAAAGAAAAACATTTTTATAGAAGTTGTATGCTGTAGCTTTAGAAATGTTTTACATACAAAATTAACTTTTATTTATTCAGCTAAAGCCACAAAAATTGAACATGTCCCACTAAAGCTGTGCTTTACCAGTGTTTACTGTACAGGCTATGTTGTATCACGAATGGGATTCCAGTGTTTACTGGTGGACAATGGAGTGGCAGCTACCTTTAGCTTCACTACAGAAATGGTTTTAACAGCGTGCTTTTTAAAGAAATGGACATTGCTTCAGAACATTTTGTCTGTGAGAGCATGTCTTGTTGCATGTTCATTTGACATTGTTGCCATGTTGTATGCTGTCCAAAAAATAGGAAAAGATCTGATGTAAATATATTAAAGCAAGAATAAAAGCTTTTGCTTTTTAATTTTTAGGTGAGGATGGTTGTTAGATTATTGATTTTTAACCTTTCTGTATATCAGTATAAGAACAGAAGGTTTCAGAATATGATTGAGAATTTTTTAAAGTTGGAAATAAATATTTAACTTCTTACAAACTCACCTGTATTGAACAGACTTTATTACTAATGCAGCATCTTGTAGAACTAATATGAATTTTCTTATCATACCCACAAAATATGCATTTTTTTAGGATTTCACACGGCGAACCGACAAAGTAGAGCATAGAGTAGTTAATTTAAAGCAAAACAAATACTTTTGTGCTCCTATGGTGGCTACAGCTTGAAACCAAAGTGAAGATTGATTAATTACATTTTAACTATGTGACACTAGATGGCAGTAGAGTACTAGGCTGTTGAGCTGCATCGTGAGTTTAAACGGCACGTCTTGCAGAAGGTAATTTTCCCAGATTAAATTGATTTCCACGTTTGAAATAAAATTTAAATGAGATATGAAAAATTATGGTGTAACATATTTAAGTATGAGAAAGATATATCTGGTTGTACTCCAGAAAGTCCAAAGTACAATCTTATTAAATCAACACCAAGGAGATAGTTCACAGATTAAAAACTGAAGCTCTACAGGAAGTTTAATCTTAGTATGGATGTCTTAAACTCTATAGGACTCATTTTTTCTACGGTATAAGGTAAAAATACATTTTGTGCTTTGATCGTGAAGGTCACTTCATAGAGTCACTTCTCTGTGAAGTGACTCCATAGAGACACACACTAACGTGTGTGTTATAAAAATCAGCAAAATTGACTGTGGAGGGTAAAATGAGGAGAATAGAATTAGCAGAACTGGCACACCTCTTTACCAAGTGCTAAAGACATTATGGCTCATTATGTTTAACTCCTGCTGCTCTGTATTTACAACTGCAGATTCAGGCCATTAAATGCAAAGAAAAGTCACCCTGTCAATGGATGGGACTGGAAAATGCCTGTTAAGTCCAAAGGAAAATAATTTCACAGATAGAAATTTGAGGAAAATTGTGTAACATTAATAACATGTTGTTTAAAGGAGTAGGATGAGAGACTTGGCCATGTTGAACTCACACAAATCCAATCTATATTGGACACCTTTATGATACATAATAGACAATAAAATACACTGATTTTATGACCAAATTTAGAGCAGTTTGAGTATTTTCATTGTGGTTTTTCCTTTCAAATAAGTTCAGCCATTTTCTAATCGTGTATCTTTAACTTTAGTTGAGAGCTGTGGCATTGCCTGGTCAATGGAGTGACTTTTATTTATTTTCTTTATTAGATATCTACTCCTGTGTTATTTCTGAGGCTTTTTGATAGTGTTAACACAACTGTATGCCCTAAAACAATGCAAACAATTGCAAAAAAGTCTGCTGTTACAGAGGCATTCACACCCGGGGGTGATCAATTAATTAAACTCAGCTAATCACCAACGGGACTTTTATTATAATGATGAAAACTTTTTCCATCACGATGATTGTAAGCTGAAAAAAGTGTCATGTAAACATGCAAACGTGACGAAAAGCATAAACAGAAGAATTATGTAAAGGGGAGAAATTGTCTTTTTTTCATTGCACGATAAAGGATCCACTGGAATTGTAATAGTGTTATGCTGCTTCATGTAAAGGACCGTGAGATTAATTCAGCAAACTTCCATCTCCTCACAGCTCACAAGGAAGGGCCCGGAGTTCATGGCCGTTGAGGAGCAGTAAAGCATAGAAATAACCTCTCAGATATTCTTGTTGGAGCAGCAAGTGAGATGGAGGGGAGGGATTTGCCAGTTAGTTAAGCTTTATGGATGCACCAAGTCAGCTTTCTGGTGAAAGAAGCAGCAGAAAGGAAGAGGAAGTAAGAATAAAGCCAAAGGAAGGGAAGCAAGTCAGGATTTATTTTCAGCCCTGGAGTGCTGCAATTTAAAGTAAGTATATTATTATATCACGAGGGCTGCAGACAGATACCAGAACAGTCGTGGCTTTACGTGTTAAGCTGCAGTGCAACATTTCAGCAGCGGTTAAGCCGGCAGTCTGAGCCAAAGGCTGACATTTAAATTTGACAAAATATTGCTTTGGCACGACTAAGCTAATTACTAGTAATGCTGCAGGCCTCGACAAGTGGAATCAATGACTAATGATTGCTCTGACAAAAAGAAACCAAAGTCTGAAAATTAATGCAGCACTTGATTATTTTTTTTCCAGTTGCCGCAACTCAACAATACAAAAAAAAAAATAAACAATTTGTTGATGCTTTATGTTGGAATTTGGTCCAATTTTTAAAAACTTTTTTTTTATTTTTTGACCTTACTTGCTTTCTGGGAGCAGTTTATGGTTGTGTGGGCTTTTCAGATCCGCCCTGAAGAAAAATTCCCCTGGATTGCATGAAGCTTTGGATTTATGCTGAGGCAGATGGAGGAGAGTGGCTGTAAAAACTGTGATGCTGGTGAAACATCAGCAAAACTAGGGGAAGCAAAGGTACATCTCAGTTTGCCTCCGCATGTTTATACAACACGACACATTTCACTTCGGTCACTTTCCTTTGGAGATAATATCTGAGTCAACATTACATATAGGTTGGATCAAAATTGAAAATACACCTCACTATGACTGAATATTTAATGCTTAATGTTTGCCTTTTAACATTATTTCTGATTTAGGATTGGTCTCAAAAAATTGCTTGGCTGGAATTAGGCCTGTCACAATGACAAATTTTGCTGGACAATAATTTGTCCCAGAACTTCTTGCGATATACGGCAATGTTGTTTTGAGACCATTTTCACGTTAAATAGTAGTAATGGCAAGAACACATTCTCAAAGATCAATAAACTTTAAATTCTATAGAACATTTAAACACTGGAACTGCAAGACATTTGAAATAAATAAATAAAACATCAGAAACAACCAATAAAATGAATTATGAAGTTTGTGTAAACAAAATTGTCTTTAAGAAAGGGATAGTTGAGACTAAAAGCACCAGACTGAAGATTTTTATCATTCAATTTTTGGTAAAAAGAGAGAAAAAGAGAAAACACTTTAAGTCAAGCCAATGAAAATCATTGAGTTTATTTTTAATTTATCATGCGATTAATTGATTTATTGTTTATTGTGACCTAACTGGAATGATAGTTTGAAGAGTCAAATTCAATCTTTTGGCTATACCACATTAAAGAATAACAAAAATTAACTACAGGGCAAAAGAATTAATGAAATATGATAAAATATCTAAGACACGCGCACGGCTTCATACTCTACTCAAGTCAAATCATACAATTTAAAAACACTGTTCCAGCTGTCATATTCATGGGAGCATCATGCTACTGGATGGCCTTTTTTTCTGCCATTGGTCTTGGTGGCAGGCAAAATAATGGCGGGAATTTTATTCTTACTTCCTCTTCCAAATTCTTCAATTCCACATCAAATCAGCATCTAGAAAAACGGACAATGATCAGAAACACAGATCAAATCTGGGTTTGCAGCAAATAAACTTTAAACTTGTGGAATGAACTCAACTTCACTCCTAATAATAAAAAATAAAAAATAAAAAATTAGAAACCATTCAAAAGAGCTGGAGAACAACAAATCCCACTCTTAAACATGAATGATTCAAATGAATCATTAAAATCCCCTAAATAATTTGAGACTAATGCGGATGATTTTATTTGTATTTCTGACTGGAACTGTCCAGAGTTAGTAAGGTTTTAAAAACATAAACAACATCAACTTTTTACGTTTTTCATTATCAATGTCAATGCCAGCACCTTAATATAAAGAAATACAATGAAAAAAGGTTAATTTATTCCAAGTAAGTAATGAACACTATTCCAGTTGATGCACTGTTACAACTCAACCTCAGGGGACATTTTGTATTTAAGCAGAAATTCAGGTTTTGGGTCTTTGGATGCAAGTCAGAGCTGCAATAAAATTCGTTTAGGGTGCCATGTCAGGTTTTTAGATAAAGTATATATTTCTGCTACATGCTAAATCAACCTAAAAGTAATCACAGGCTGCTGTTTAAATCTCTTATCTCTGCCAGAGTTAGTCACTCAGCTCTGGTTTCTGCTGACAGGAGCAACATTTAAAAAAATAATGCCAAGGACACATTAAAAACTAATAATCCCAATAATCCCTGCAGACCTGGTGCATGAGTCAGCAGTTTGGAGTGCCAACACTTTTTGGCATGTCAAACACAAATCCCAGTGTCTTCCTGGCCCATGCTCTTTACCTCTTTTTTCACGAAGAGTCGCAGCTTCTGATGACCCATTAGTTTAAACATCTCTTCAGGCCATCATGTCTAAGTCAATCCTGAACATAAAATAAAGAAATACAATGAATAATAAATTTCTCTTCTTTTGGGCCTTATAAAGACTTAACTGGGTGATACCTGCTCCTCTCAATAGTAAGTAACTCCTTTGGGGATATTAGGGTTTATTTAACATCTGATTTACATCGGAAATTATGTTACTTTTTCTAAATATAAAAAGTAATTTTACATGAACTATTTCTGAGATTTCTGAACTATTTCTGTTAATTTTGTTACAATCAGGTATGTCTGGCTTGTGCTTGCTCCAACTTTCACTGAGTTGGTTTATTTCAACTTGACACAAATAACACTGAATCTTTGGTTCATGTAATTTATGGCAAAAACAAGCCAAATTCCAGGAGGGTCGCAGTCAGCGGTTCTCTACAAATAAGTCACATCCTGCGTGCTAGCTGTTCTCCCTGGTGCTGATGTTTTTAATTCATCACAGGTACAGAGCGACTCCATGTAATTTGCTTTTATCCTGATCCAAACAGTTTAGTGAGCCATTTTGGTGTAATCACGTGGATGATACCAGTGTGATGCCGATAGACATAGTTTGCCCTCTAAGAGGTTTCTTCTGCTTGCTTTTTTGTCACAATTAAAAGTTTCAGACCAACCAATTTTAATGTGAGAGAAAGATAACTTGAGCAAATACAAAATGCAGATAATTACTATTATTAGCCATTCAAATAACTTCCTTGGTAAATCATAAATTATCTGTGATTAAACACACTTTTTTTCTGCACACATCCCGGCCTGAGTAGTAGACTATTCTCCAATTTGATTTATTTGCCTTTTTTTAAGTTAACTTTGTGTTTCCTCTGTCTTTTTTCTCTGCATAGAAGCTACTTCTGGTCTGTTGCTTTTTGTGTATCTGTCTTCTCTTACGGAGCCTGGTTCTGGTTCTGCTGGAAGTTTCTTCCTGTTAAAGGACGTTTTTCTTCCTCTCCACTGTCGCTACATGCTTGCAAGGTTTGAGTAATTGCTGATATGTGGTTTCTGTTGGAACTGGGTGCTCAATTGGGAATTGGTGCTCCATAAATAGACTTAATTTAATTTAACTGAAATCCCTCTTCTGATCAAAAAGAAACATTTTCTGGCAAACATCTTGGTCATCCCCGAGACTTCTGGGAAATTATTCTATTGACTGAAACTTGAATAAATTGTGTCACTCCTTATTTCTGGAATAAAACTAACACTGCATGTCAGAAAATCGTTTTGAAGTTTTTTAATCAGAGTCTGGACTTAAATCTGATTTAAATTATGTGACAGAACCTTAAATAGACCCTTCACATTTGAAAAAATAAATAAATAAATTTGGCTGAATTAAAACTATATTAAAAGAAATTCTCTCAGCAGTGATGGAAATAACTTTCAACCAGTTTTTGTAAATGCTTGTTAGCAGCTGTGAATTATATTTAGAGGGCAAACACTTTTTACACATGCTCAAGTTGGTTTGGATGATTTTTCTTTTAAAAAAGGTGGAAACCATCGTTTAAAAATATGCATTTTGAATTTATCCAGATTATCTTTGATGTAAACCATTTTTGACAGACAAAAAAACATACTTAAATCCACATACAGGGGAAAAAATACTTACAGATGTCTTCAAATATTCCTCCTTTGTTTTACCATTTCAGTTGAAGAAATCATTGGTTTAATTTAAGCTGTTAAATAATTTGCTCTGAAATGTAAGCAATTTGGTTGACATAGATGTTCTTATGTTAACCTCGGGCATCAGAATGCCACATATTGTTTTTCTGGAGTGTTTCTTGTTCCTCAGTTATTTTTCTCTATTTTTCTGACAACTTGAAAGCTTTGTTGGTACATTTCTTTTTATAATACCTCACATCTATAAATATCTTATCTTAAAAGAGCTTAAAATAGGACATCTTTCACACTGTCATTAACGCTTTGACACTTTCCCCTTTTTTTCTGCATGACAACACAAAGACACACAAGTCAAAATCCTTCAGAGCGCCGCGTCAGTAAAAACACGAGCCTGTTTCAGACGTGAACAAACACTCTCTGGTTACATCAGTAGAGGAACGGGTTTCTCGTATCGGGATTTGCCAGGTTGGTGTTTGACCTAGATTTGGCTGGGATCTGTAGATGTTCATCACATCAAAGAGTTTAAATGAGGCTTGCTCATTTGAATAGAGAATCATCTTTACAATGAAACAGTTTTCACATAGCAGGCTCATAAACTTCAAGGAAGGCTGAGTGGCTTGAGGCTCTTTTGAAATTATTTTTGTCCTCATGAGACATGTGAAATATGCGGTTTGTCTTCTGTTTCCTTTGTGATCTTTAAAAGCATGTTGCACTTGGCAGCCTGCACGGCTTCGACGACCATAACAGGACACAAAGTTTTCTTTTTATGGACATTTGCAGCTTTCTCGCTCCATGCTGACTGGCAAAATATTAAATGGACTGAGTCCAGTTACATTTTTGGTTCACGTTGAGACTGCTCTCAGCCTCAGTTGCCATGCAAGAGCTCTGCATGGTTTCCAGCACCTTAGATGATGTGTGAGGACCCAACTGGCCAGGTGGATTTTGAGTAGACCAATGCACATTCTTGGAAACACTGAAAAATCACCTCAGGATTATGCTCTGCTTTGACATTCACTATGCATGTTACAATGAAAAACTCATCTTTTACTGGAATAATAGTAAACTGAATTTTTTTTGAAAAATCCAGTCTTTAATCTGAGTTCATGGATTTAGTGGGACAAATAATGTTTGTTAAGAAATAATTATCTTTTTGTTTCGTATTTTCTTTTTATCAGCACAACTCACACGTATCAACAATGAGCATTGTTATGTATGCAAGTTTATGCATACAGAAAAAGGTATGTTTGACCAATTATTTTAAACAATCGGTCAAAATAAACATTAAAGAGAGATTATTTTTGTCTCTTTGTCAATTTGGCCATGTATTAGGGCTACGTTCAGACTGCAGTCCGCAGTGACCCAATTCCAGTTTTATGTGAAATCAATTTTTTTTTTTTTGTTGTGACTGTTCACACTTCCAAACATATGCAACCTGTATGCGATCTCCTGTGTGAACGGCAGATAACCTGAAAGCGTCCCGCATGCACAGAAGAGAGCACAATAACACGCAATAGAGAGCATGCTCATTGTTTTGCCAATCGCTATAAAAAAGTAGCGGTGAGTGTTTGCAGTAGTAAACATGGATGCTGACAGTGAAGCATAGGTTACAATCTTGAAATTGTTTTCCGACTGGAGCCAGGATATTAACAACTTAACCCTCATTATAGTCCGCCATGGTTGTGGTTTTATTTATTCCCGCTTGGACGTATCAGGACGCAAAATAGTGACGTTTGTCAAGTATCAATGACATTCAGGACCTGGCCGTTGTGACTCAGGTCTCATTTGAAAAGATCGGATACGTAGCAGATATCCAAGTGGCCTGGGTCACATTCGAAAAAAATCCAACCTGTGTTGTTCAGACTGTCATGACAAGATCATGACAGTCTGATGTCATGACATAACGGCAAATAAAATAATATTTGCCGTTATTTTATTACGGCAAATAAAACTAAAAAAATCGGAATTGGGTCACTTCAGGCTACGTGTGAACATAGTGACAAACCAGTTTTTATTTTTTAAAATCTTGTGCATTTGAACAATTTCCCATAAAACAAGCCAACAACATCACAGATCATCCACTACACTAAACAGTGGACAGGAGTTGCTTCCCCACATATTAATCATTTGTCTAATGCCACGTCCCCTGGGTGTTTTGGTGGAAAGCTTAATGCTTTCCTCCTCAGGTCAAAGCACTTGGTAAAGCTTAACAAAAGCAACTCATTTATGTTTCTGATGGGAGGACAGAAAAGGCCTTTTGGAGTTAGCTTCAGCTCAATCCAGCATTCAGTCTCTTCTAATCAGCACTGTTTATCATTTTCCTTAAACCCCACCCTACATTTATCCTCAGATGTCCATCCCTTCCTCCTTCATCACTCCGCACCTCTACCTCACTCATCTCTTGTTCTCCTCACTTCTCCTCTATTTGACCGATTTTATTTTCTCTGGCCTAAGTAGCGTCTGGAGGGATCTGCATTTGGCTCAGAAAATTGATGTCCTGAGACAAAATGTCTGTTTTGAGTCTCCGAAGCCTCTTGACGTTTACACCAAATGATCATTTAGTCCCAATCCAGAGAAATACTAAAAATGCCCTTCAAAAATGTATTTGAACTATGTGATGAGGGTTTCCTTTAGCATGTAGACGGCAAATTGTGCGATTTGGTGGTTTGCCACTTTATGGTGCAGCTCAGTGAGTTTAGCAGAATGTTTTGGGTTTTTTTAAACCTTGCATCTTTTGCTCCACGTATGGTGGCAAACATAAACTTGAATCCTCATGCAGCCTCCTTTTAACAGTTCTTGATGTTTTACGCTTTCTGATTATAGCTCTGACGACATATATGAGCAACATTAGGCAAGTTCCTGTTGCCGTTTCCCATCTCATGAGGATTGCCACACATCTTCCTTACTTGAAAAGCATGTTCTCCTGTCTTTCCCACTTTCAAGAGTGGTAAAGACAAACAGACCTCTTCGTGAATCAAGAAGACTTGAATTTCTATTTAAAATATTCTGATGAACTGAAAACAGTTAAGTTCATCTTTTAGAAATGGTTGGGTTTTTTAGCTTTACATTAAAATATTATTGATAAGATTAATTTATGCCAATAATTAAACAAATATCAGTTTCCTGTCTTACATTGTCATACATGTAACAATGAAGAGAAAATATGTTGATTGTTGCTCTTCTAGTGCTTCAAAATCTGAGCAAACTATTACACTTTGCTCATATTTCAAATGGAGATTTATTGTTTATTTCCTTTAGCGGATAAATGATAGCAGATTAAAAGGCTATTAAAAATAAGTCAGCAGCCAACACGGGAAATTGCATAAACAGTTTTGATTGGCCGATGCTGGAGCAGACCGAAGGGGACATCTGTTTGGATGGGAGGGGGTCCAGTCTCTCTCTGCCAGAGCAAATGAAAGATGAGCCTGCAGATTTAACTGGTTTCCAAGTTTACTTCAGCCTCTGTCCCCTTGCCGACTCAATGCTGCTTCCTCTGGGGCCACCAGAGGCTTTGTGTTTCATTTTTAATTTGATAAGCAGAAGCAGTCCAATGCAGCCAACTTCCATTTATTACTGCAATCACATGGACATTAAATTAGAAAACCTGCTCTCTGTTGTCAGTGTGTTCATCCTTCAAGGGGGTGCAGAATATTCACCTGGTGAATACATTATTTTCTCTGTTATTTATTTAGAAAACATGGGCAATGTAATCATATTAATAAGCAAGGAAAATGGTAATGCAACCCATTGCCATTGGGTTGCATTTCCCCAGAAAACTTTCCCCCAGAAAACTTTCTAAGCCTGCAGCTCAGGGCGCTAAGGCATTCATCCAGCTGGCCGCCATGTTTTTGAGTTAAAAAATGTTTAAAGTTGACAGAAAATTTGAAATTTGATGATTATTCATTACTGGAAGACTGGAGCATTAAAACTTAAACACCAATTATAAAGCATATCTTAAAAACAAAAATAAATAAACAATGCTAAGCCTGGTGGGGACAAGTAAAGCCTGGTGGCCCGCCAGGCTTATAACACACTATGGGGAAACCCTGGTAACCTAATTAAATAAATTAATCAATATAGCAAACATTCACTCATTGTGGAGCATTCTAAAAGCTGGAATTGCTTTCTTGTTTGTCTTTTATGAGTTACATATTAATTAAATAATCCAATATTACAAAAGCATTTCAAGTCACAAAGAGATTTGTGTTTTCAAGCCAAAAACTTGGTTTAATTTAAATTCTAAATGTTTGCTAATGCATGTACGGCAGCTGATGCATTATTTTGGTGTTTTGTCTCATACAATTAGTTCATTTGCCCCCATGTGGAGTTTGCCCCTGGGACTCAGTTAGATGCTTACAAATGTAATTTACTCTCCTTCATACTCTTTTGCAGCAGGGGGGAAATGACAAACAGATTTCATTTTCAAGATGTGACCATTTTTCTACATGTTTTTGTTGTAAGTATTTTAGTACTGGTGCTTCTGACAAAGTTGCTTTTAAATGGTTAATGCTTATGATTATATTGAGTAGATAGAGTTTATGTTGGGGGAAAGGATACAATTGATAGTTGTCCACCCAAAAAAAAAAGTAATCATAAGAAAATCTAAAAAAGCTCAAAAGGGGAAGATTTTTTTTTTTTAGTTGGAAAAAAGAAAGAAGTCAAGAGAACTGTTGTCTGAGAAGAGAAGGCAAATAAATAAATAAAATTAAACAATTCTACAAAAGTGGTTTTGGGGGGGAAACTACATTGTTATTACTTTTTTAGCTTTAGATTAAAATATTATTGATAAGATTAATTTAAAATGAATTTATTTCAAAATAATTTGCAAAATTATACTCCTGTTCTGACCAGCATTCTTATTCTGCTGAGCAACTATTAACATATTACAGCTTGCAATGCATTAGTGGGTGGTGTAGTGACGGTGCAAGTCTCACATTTTTCCAAATAATCAGTAATGTGATAGTCGGAAGACTCTCCGTCTTTTGGCTCTGTGTGACACAAAGAATCAAATTAAACTCACAGGTAGTTGTGATGGATAAACATGCAGGAGCGGTGCTGTCCAAAGCTAGTCTGTAGGAGCCTATGTTTTAGACGCTGACTTGTTTCAACACTCCTTAATCAAATAATGAATTCATTTGCATGAATCTCCAGTTTTTCAACAGAACTCATTCACTTTGCAGAAGAGAAAACTGTCTGCTTTCTGTTCACTGCCATGGAAAGCAACAAGCTGCCAGATGGTCCAATAACAGACACCACATCATCCATATATGAACTTGTTTTTCCGGTTTTATGGGTGTGTCTCAAAAGGCTTTTTGTGGGATTTAAAAGTGTGTTATAAAAATGGAAACACTAACTATGATTTATTTTTGTTTTGTGTTTTCAGGTTTTTGAGGGTTTGTTGGCTCTAAAATAGGATATATTGCCTTTAATATTGTTTTTGTAAAGCCAGCTTACTAAGAAAAATCCTTATATCAACAATGGCTATATTAAAATTTCCTAGAGATTTATGCATTTAAAAATTCCCTCCATGTGGAAGTTTTTCCTGTGTGTATATTGTGTTTTTGCAGCATAAAGAGAAAATAGAAGAAGTGTAGTGTTTTGTAACTAGAGTGAATCAGTCCTTCATCTAAGCTCTCAATAAAAGATGATGCTGCAAAAATGGAAACCAGCAAGAGCTCTTGGCATAGAATGAGAGAAAAACACTTTCATGATTCAACACTAAGTGAAGCAATTGTTACAAACTAACTAAATTATAGATTTTGACACTTCAAGAATCCCACAGAAGAAATCCAAATCCGATGTGTGCATTTTTCAACAAATACCATAGCTTCTACTCATAATGAGTGTGTGCTAATAATTATAGAATTGAGAAATTAATATAATTATTTTTCTTAGTTTTAATGGAGCCACTGATATAAAATTTACACCGGATGTTGGCAACAATTCAAGTAATCTGCACAATCTAAGTAAATAAGTTTTAAAAACTTAGTTATAAGAACAAACTGTAAGTACTAAATACACTTTCAAGAGATTCTAAAACATTTCCTGTGTGGAAAAACTACTACAATAGTATTCATTGTTCAGGTGTGATTTTGACTCATTCTTTCACACAAACTGTCTTTAAATCTTCAAGAGTTTTGCATGAGCTCTGATTTTCAGTTCGTTCCATTGTCTTTCAGATGTTCGGTGACTGGATTGACTTTAATTTCCTTCTCTGAAATCAAATAGGAATGTCCTTCATTGTTTGTTTGGTACTATTGTGTTGAACATCTTCAGTTATTACCATCAGGTTTGATTATTTGGAGTCTGCTAGTCTCAAAAGCTAGTATGACAACCCACATCATTATTTCCCCAGGTGCAAATTTCAGTCTTTCCACAATGTTTTGAAAGCATTCTTCATGCAAATATGATGTCTGCAAAGGTATCCAAAACTGAAGTCTGTAGCTCCTCTGACCAAACTGTATCCTTCCATTATGTTCCAGTTTTTCTTTGGTAAATATTTAACAAGATGAAACAGCTTTTTTCTTTAGCAGTAGTCTTGTGCAGATAGTTCACATGTAGTCCAGTGCAGTTGAGTGCATTAGTTAATGCTTTTCTTTGAAAAGCTGCATCAGCTATTTGCAGTTCTTTCTCTGTCTGAGTGTGAGTGTCTCTTGGAGTTTGGACAACTCTTTTCCTCTTAGCTCATCAAGGATGGTTGAGGGAGAAATTGTGTTCTTTCCATTACCACAATATGGTTTCAGTGGCAACAGTAAACTTTTTAACAGAGCTTTTGTTGCTTTGTGTTACCATATGAGCATATATATGCTTTCTAAATACTGACAGCTTTCAGCTGGTTTCCTAATTTTGTCGTTTTACACATAATTTTCATGTGTTCAGTACTTATCTTCTGATTCATTCCCATAACGTCATTTGTAGACTAATTTTCTTTTATTTGTTTGTAGATTGCTTTGGTTGTTACAAACATCTGGTATGAATTTTCAGTCAATGGTGCTATTAGAAATAGCTAAACTGAGAAATGTTGTGTTCAAAACCTATATCAAAATACTTTTTTCCAAGAGAGGTTTATGTTAAAGAAATAGTTACATTAAACTTTTAAAAAGTTATTTATTACAACAGATTATTGTGTTTGCAGCATTATAGCATATATTAGATAATACTACATCAACAATGAGACTAAGAAGTAAACCTCACTAGCTTTTTTTAAAAGGAATAATTAGGCCTTAATTTCCATAATTACCGGCTTCACTACAACAAAACATTGTTTTGTTGATGGAAAAAGCACAGGGGCTGTCAAGTTTCTCAAACGTGGGTTCAGACAAACTCTCATAAAAATAACTGGGACATGGTGCTCTGTCCAATCCATATACACCCACAAGAAAAGCAGACAAACCGCTGTTTCTTTCACTATAAGTGCACATTTTTCATAATAGTAATACCTGCACATCTCTATACAGCTGCAAAAACATATTTATTCTGAATGCATGTTTTTAACGCAGCAAACACCGTGATGTTCAATCAAGAGAAATGCGTTCAAGGAAGAACGGATGAGGAAGAAAAGAGGCAGCTCACATGAAGCCAGATAATTAGTGAGACACTTGCAGAAGCAGGCGGGAGGAGCTGTCCTTAGTGCTGAATCAGCCACCCATGCTGGGCTCCCCATGCTCTCTGTGGACTGCGCAGTCACCTACACATGCTTGTAATGTTTAACCTATATGTTCTCCATTTTCCGTGTTTAGTCCTAACAGAAGCAAGGGAGCATTAATTAAAGTGTTCTCCTGTTCGCCTTAAGCAGCCATTAATATGTATGCATGTGAAGAGCCATGGAATTGTATTGACCCTACGTCACTTAATCATTCGAGGCGCCATGATGGGACGGGAGTGTTGAACAGAGCAACTGAAGTTGTTTTTGCCAGTTTATTCATAGCTGCTACTTGTTCGAGTCAAGCTAATTTGTCTGTGAACGTTACACACCTGTTTGTGGCTCACAGACGGCGGGAAATTGGACATAGCTAGTTTAGAACCAGGTAAACTAGCTAGCCATACCTCCCCCCTCTCGATGTGTTGATCACATTACCGACTTTTCCTGAATTCACGCCACCTAATTTAAACCACTAAGTCACAAACAGCGTTTCACCTTATACCGGAGCAGCATTATAAACGTACAAAAGAGGAGATGCTAACTATTTTTCTCGAACATGCTAGGCTACATGACTGTCTCCATGGTTACCGATGGTTAAACGTTACCCTCTCCGTAATGCGATATTTCATATTCGAATATTTGTTCGCTGCAAATTCGCGAATACACCGAAGGCTGACAGTCATTATTATTGACGGCTATCCATCGCTGCCGGGTCTTTCCTGATTAAAAGTTACAAAATAAAATGAGAAGTTTGGTTTTTTTACCCTGGTTTTTCCATCAAATTTATTGTCTTGAGTACCACTGATTTTTGAGATCTCTTCCATTTTAATCAGGAAACCTTCCTTTAAAAAAAAAAATCTGCTCTATTAACCATTTCTTTGTTTTATATCTTTTGGTGGAGGATTCAAGTCCTATTGCAGGTGGCAAGTTCCAGTTTTATTCAAAAATCCAAGATGGCTGCCTACACTTTCAAAGAGGCAAAGTAAAAATTACTTTTATTAGAAGCAAGATGTTAAAAACCAGAGAAATAAGATGATATTTTGTATATTGTCCTTAAAAAAAATCAACGTAACAAATTCAGAAATTAAATATCTTAGCAAAATCTGACTACAAATGTACTAATAATAATACATTCAGGTTTACATTGTTTTAGTAGAGTTCTTGATTTAATGTGTAGGCTTTTTTGAATCACCAAAATAAGATAAGAGTAAAATAAATTTACATTTATGTTGTTTATGTTGCAAGTTCTCAAAATACAGTTTTCAATAACGTTTGACAATTACATTTGACAACATTGCGTATTCCATTATTTATTCTATTATGTCTAAAAGAATTTTTAATTACTCTTTAGTTGTAATTCAAATTTTCTGCTGTTTAGTTATTCTGTTTACATTTTTATAGCAGTTTGGTCAGGTAAGGTAAAATGTGCAATATAGATAAGTCATTCCTTGAAATGTGATATTTTAACTCAGATTTAAAAGATTCGTCGCATCTAAGCGTCATCACCTTACAGCCAATCAAAGCGGCTTCTGTGGTCCCGTTTTTCCCTTTGTCTGTCAAATTGAACCAATCAGAGCGCGCGAAGCACTTTCTATCGACGAGATTAAAGTTGTTGTAAGGAGCGCGTGTGTGCGCGCGCGAGAAGAAACACTGTCCGGGGCACGAGACAGACGTTAGGCGGCGGGCGACGAACAGCAAGTCTTAACGGATATTCTGGTTTTAATCCTGTATTTTATTGGCTTCATTTCCACCAGTTCAGCGCTTTAACCCTTAAAGGAAGCGGGTGTCTTTTAAAGGATTTGACTGTTTTTTTTTTTGTTGGTAGATTAGCGTTTAGAGTCTGTAACGTCTCCTCTTCTTTTCCACGCCATAACATTCAAGAGCTCTCTGTATGAATAGTTTTCTCGTTCCTCTGTCTCCACGGACTTCGGTTTTTGCTGCTGGAGGAGCATTTTTACCGCTTCGAGATGACGGAAATCAGCGAAAAAGAAAGCGAACCTCAAAACCGGGACCTCAACCGGCAGGGCACCACCGTGTCCTGTCAGCCGGAATCAAAGGTAACAGCACACCTGTTCAACAAACCCCAGCTGTAAAACAGAAAAACCGACGATTAATTATTTAAACTTGTGTCTAGATTGTTTTAAAGTAGGTTTACATGTTTGGTAACAAGGTGAGGTCTAGCTTTAAATTCAAATAAAGGTAATTTTAGAAATGAGTGACTGAGCCTTTTCTGCCTTACGAAGCTAATTCTGTAGTGGCTCCAGGTCTTGCATAACAACTCTAAGCCTCTGTAATTCTCCCACCTTGCCTGGCCTCAAAGTTAGAGAGCAGAGATTACACAAAGGTGTGCATGTTTTTAATCACAAATTAAAAACAAAACTTATTCCTGACTGATGCACAAGAGAGCTGCTTTCAGATTATATGGTTCTGCTGCTGCTTTATTTAAAATAAAAGGTTTTGTTTCACATTGACTTTGAAAGAGTAATGAACTTATGCTCTTTGTTCACAAATGTATGACTAAAGTCATACTGAGATTATATTACACACAAATGCTGCGTAAATGGGAAACTTTTACCTTTCCTCAATTTATTTAGGGATATCAGAGTTAAGGGGGTTCAATACAAATGCATGACTAGGCCTGTCACGATAACAAATTTTGCTAAGCGATTAATTGTCTCAAAAATTATTGCGATAAACGCTAATATTGTTTGAAGACCTTTTTACACTCATTTAATGGAAATGATGTAAAAATGCGCGCCAAAGATAGATACACTTTATTTTCAAAAGAACACTTAACACTGGAACTGATAAACAACCAAAAACAAAAATAAAATGGATTCTCAGTCTCTATCAACAAAAAATGTACTTGGATAAAAACTAAACAACATAAAGCCAAAGTGGAAATAAATACTGCATTCAACCAAAAGAGTGCAGATTATGAAGTCTGTACACTATATCGCCCGGTAAACCCGGTAACTTTTCAGCTGTTCTTCGTTAACGTGACATAAACAGGTTATAATGATTTTCATTCAGTCAGGAC
>CAEGAD010100113.1:0-134234 GCA_903067055.1 Poeciliopsis paucimaculata | reverse complement strand
TGCCAATATAACACAAAAAAATTATAAATATTGGTGTTGGGTGTTTGCCCTTTTTTGGGGGGTTTGGGGTTAAACCCCGTGCTCTTCGTTATCAACCCCCCAACCCACCAATGTATCTTTGGGCAAGACACTTCTCCGTTCTTACCTGCTGCTGCTTGCCTGTGAAAAGCCGCTTTGCATTTTACCTGATTTTTGCATTATTCCATGTGACAGACTGACGATTTCTGCACAGAAGAGGCAGGAAGTGGCTCACATATTAACAATAAATAAAACGAACAACATATTTTATGAGTGCTGCTCTGATGCTTCATGCTAACCATAACAACATGCTTACCAGATTTGATCTTCAAAGTAAAGCTCTACCCACAAAAAGTATTTACAAATATTACAGCATCATTGATGGTCATAATTTATCTGGCTGTGATTGATCAGCAACCTCTAAACCGACACATGTGCTGATTTGTAGCATCTCCATAGAAACAGTCACTCACGGCCATAAACTGTTCACTCTGATGGCTCTGATGGTGGTCTGGTGGAGACGGCACCAATCCTTTCTACCTTAGTCTTTTCAGTCTGCATTTCGAGTACATGTCATGAATAAACACACTATTTACGATAACTATGACATACAGTAAATTATACTGGACGTAAATCCAGTGTTTTTGTGATAGCTATATGTGCAGCTTCATCTTCCCTCCTAGGGACCAGATTCCGTGTGAATATTTTAAATCGAGCATTGCCATGTTTCCTCAGTGACTGCTTAATCTGGAATCTCTACATTTGAGATGACTTCAAAGCCTCCCCCCTGCTGTTTCATGACATTTGTGACGGTGAGGCGAGGTCAGATGGAGTGACCAGAAAAAAAGAGAGCAATCATTCTTGGTCTCGCCATTGGTATAGTCTAATTAACATTTTAATTAACACAAAATATTGTTAACTCGGGGGCATCCTCAGAGCCATGTCTGGGACAGACTCATTACACCAAGTGTTAGCCTCTCTGCTGCTGCCCTGTGATTTCCTACCCTGGAAAATGTCATATGCAGCATGAATTAAGATATTTTGATGGACCTGATTCTCCGGTGTATAACGTCTTAAACCTGTCAAACATTTACTGCCCAGGAAATAAGATTATGATGAATCAAATCTTGAGCCACATTTCTGGAGAACATGAAAAACTTTAGGGTCAAGGACAACCGTTTTAAGATCTTAGGTTCATTCTTGACGTGTTTCTGAACTTAGATTATTCAGAGTGGATCTGAGACTCATGCCTTTTACTCTGTCCTTGACTCTAAGTCTGAAGTTTTACAGCAGTAAAAACAGAATTCACATTATGTAGATGTGAAAAGCATGCGAGTTTTAGTATTCTTTTGTTCCTTTTCATTATTTTGGTGGGGAACTTTCACAACACAGATTCGTTCAGAAATGAGAAACAACAACCATGGGAAAAAAAAAAAAAAAAAAGTACAATAGCTGTAAATGAACTCCCAGAAAAATTGACAGGAAGTAGACTTGTAAAGTCTTGTTGAGCACGTATAACTTGAAGCATCTGTCTTTTTTCTTTTTTCATTGAAAAAAACATTTTTGTCTATACTAAATCATTGCTTCATTGCATTTATTATGGCTTTCTATTTTTGCAGATCTACCTTAAGGTTTTAGTGAAATATTTCAGTCCTGTTGAGGTATGGACTTCAATGTAAACATCTGTTTTTCTACCAATCAGCTTATCCTGTAATTGTTCTGTTGATGACCCAGTTTGGGCCAAGCTTCAACTGTCAGACACATGATCTCATGTTTACTTTCATATACAGAACAGTTCAAGTCACTGCAAAGTGCCGTGGCCTGTCCATCACCATATGTAGCAGTTGGCATTTTGTGTTTATGCTGTTTTTGTTTTGCCAAATATTATGCTTTGGGTTTCAGTGCAGGGTTATAATAGTTTTGAGTTTTTCTTTATTGTTTAGTTTTATTTTGTTGTGACTTGTTAGACTAATTCAGTAAATTTGAATTAGTTTATAGTGTGTTTGGTAGATTTTACCCCATCAAAAATGAACCTACCGTATGTACTGTATTTTTCAGACTATAAGCCGCTCCTTTTTTCCCATTCTTAGAACCATGCGGCTTATAGCCCGGTGCGGCTTTTCTGTGGATTTTTCTTCATCTGCCAGGGGGCTCTTGAGCAGAAAGCGAATCATTGGAAGTCAAAATTGAAAATCAAAGAATGAAAGCGCTAATTTTCAGTTAGAACAAGCACGTGCTTGCAGCAGGCGCAACGGAGAAATTTCTTCAAACTCATCATAGAAACAACCCAAAGAAGTCCATATGATGCAGCTTTCAAGTTGAGGGCCACAGGAGGGAAATAGAGCCGCTGCACAGAAGCTTGGAGTGAACAAGTCCACGGTTTATTATTGGAGATGGAGGGCTGTGTCATTAATAGCAGATTTATTATGCAAAGAGCTGCTGAAAGACCAGCGGCTTGTAGCCCAGTGCATCATATATATGTATGTTTCCAGTTTTTTTTTTTGTTTTTTTTTAAACTTTGCAGATGAAGCTTATAGTAAGTGGTGCTCTATAGACACAGCTGATACGGTAAGTTAATTAATTATTATTTTTTTTTTTTTTTAATTCAGTTTTTATTAGTTATAGTAGTAGTTTTAGCTTTTTCATACTTATACTTATATACATTTCTTTATTGTCTATGTGTGAACAGTTTATGGCCCTATTATACATAGGAGTTTTGGTATTCCTATTTATAATTCAAAAAGGTCAAAGTATTTTATTGTGATTACACATACATTGACATGTAATCATGTCAATGTATGTGTAATCTTCAACAGCAGATTTCCTTATCAAAAACTATTTTCAGTCATTGCTAAATAACCATTTGACTCTGGTGTTTTCACTCAACTTTTGCTGTCACTATTTTGCAGACTAGCGTAGCGTAGGAGGTGCATGGAGTGCTGTAATAAAATTTCATAGTTTGAAATTTAATTGATTGATGAAAACAAACAGCAGAGAGCTTTTCTTTTACCAGCTACAGGATCAGTTAGTGGCTTTGAATCGGACACAGCCACTGCCCTGTGTGTGGCACTCCTAACTTTGACCTGCACCATTAATGACACCACAGGGATTCTCCTCCTTCCTGGGAGCTGTACGTCAGGGTTAATTCTGTGCATTCTGGGATTCAGAGTTTTTGCCCGTGTTTTTAGTTCTCTGTACTTTTTATTCCTCCGATGGCTGGTCGAAGATGGATAGCTTCTGAAACTTTCTTTTCTCATGTATAATGACGAATCTGTCAGATAAACAGAGGGAAGGTAATTCAAATCCAATGAAAATATTCCTAAAACCAGACCAAAACAGTTTTGGTTCTTTAAAACTGTCAGCGAAAAAACATGTAATGGCCCAACAAAGTTAAATGAACATTAAGCGACCTTTGACATCATACCTCGAAAAGCATTTCAGCATTTCACAAACATCTATAAGTTGCTTCTTCATCCCATTTTATACACCATGTACTCAGCCCTCTGCAGCATTTAATGATTAATTAATACATTTATATTTTTAATCATTAAATGCCTAGCATTAGTTGTAGTCATAATAGCTTTGCACAGAGTGAACCTATAAATTTAAAACTCATTTTCTCTCGAGGCATCTCTCCTCACTGTACTGGTGTGGATTATTGTGTCTTTGAGAAATAAGCTTCTGAACTGAACACCCAATGAACATTTGTTTTGTCTACAAACTACAGCCTACCCAATGATTAAACTATTAATTTTTAATCAATCATTCCACACAACCTTACGGAAGGATTATCCATCCAAACACATCTGCTCATACGTATGACCCCAGACAGGTTGATAGTCTGCCACTAGATGTGGGTTAACACATCTAGACAAACAATCACACTAATATCTACGCCTACGGTCGCTTTCAGAAGGACCCAACCTGCATGTCTAAGGGGGAAAAAACAACAGAGGCAGGAGACGTATAATTACTCACTGGAGATCACTTTCACTTTGTTCTGATAATTACACCATAATTATTTATATAGGTAGCTACTTTTTCAGTTGCGGGCAATATTATGCATGCAATACAGGAGACGAAAGTAGGAAGATTTTTTTACAATATTTAACTTCAATACGTTGAATGCCATTATCTGGGCTGGAGGAGTTTATGAGTGGAAGGAGAGAGCAATGTGAAGGGAGCCGCATGGCCTGAGTTGGCCAGTTGGCGTGCGGTCACATGGTCGAACACCTGGGATGGACTGCTAGAAACCGCCGTTGGTTTCAGGATGTTTTTTTCTCGCTCTTGGTCTCGGTCTCGTTCGACAAACTGAGTCAAGGCCGGTTCAAGACTCAGTCGTTTTTGTCAAAATGAAAATAACTTAACTCCTTTTCGCTGTAACCCAGAGACACCCAACAAACTTAAAGTGAATTGATAGCATTGATCAGAGGCTCAAGAGTTAGACAAGATCAGCATGACTGAAACCAGGGAATGGAGTAGTCTCTATTTTCCATCAAAAATGTACATATCAGTACATGGTAGTCTGCTAAAATTACAGTGTAATTCTATGTATTTCCATCGATAGTGATAGTATTTGAAGTTATTTTGAAATTAAGTTCTTGGTTGTTTTAAAGTTGAATGTCCATCCCAGTTGGCTTTTTGTGTTACAACGCAAAGAAAAAATTATCTGTAAGATTTTTATATCTAAATTGTGATTTCACAGTTAACCTGATTTTTCTTTCTAATGTTTTCTTGAACCACTTTCAAACAGAGAATGATCTGACCTTGACTAGTTGGATTCAGGACATGAGGCTGAAGAGAAGAGGAATGAGTTGCATGGATTGCTACAATGGTTTCATTTGTATTGCACCCTGTTTTTAAGCTCTAAATCACAGTAAACTCATGTGTTCAAGCATGAGAATATAGAAACATTTGATTTTATTACATTATTAAATAGGGGGAGGTTCCTGGTACACCAGAAGAAAATGAGGTGGCATCTGAGGTTGACATTGAAGAAAAAAAAAACACACAAGTTCTGGAGAAATGAGAACCCCACCATATGTCCAACCTGCTATGTGAGTGATGAAAAATACAATGAGTGCCCATTTACTGGGAAACTGGGTTTGAGACTGGTATTTGGAAACACTGTGGCCAGCTCTGGGCACATTTGCATTTTGTCAACAATTTGGAGAAGCCTGCAGAGAACAACAATGTGTTTTTCACAGTAGGTCCTCTTCATGAAGCCATGTACAGAAGATGCTTAGAGCTTTCACTTGAGGAACTTCTCTGTACTACCATTCCGTACAAGTTTGTGTCAAGCAATACATTAAAGACAAGCCGCACCCCACCCAACGATACCAAACATATACTTCCTGTGTGGGAAAAGCAGCATGAACTAGTTTCCTGCTGTATCAAGGAGCTACAGTTGAGAGATGGCAACAATTTAAGAGGCGGCTAGGACTTGTAACTTAACAGCCAGTGAATCACAGAAGTTATTTAGAAGTTCCACTTTGACAACTATTCCATAACATACAATCCTCTGGAGCTGCTGGCTGACAGGAACATTTTTGGTGCTGGGGCAAAGATGTCCTCTATAGTCACATAGATGGCTAAAAAAAGCAAGAAGAAGCTGTGGTGAAGTTGTAAGCCATGAAGGTAAGGTGGGAGTGGTCAGATGGTTCCACAAAACCAGTTGTTGTGGTCTGTAACTTTGTTGGTCTTGACAGAATGGATTAAGTACAGCAGTGGGATGAGAAGAAGGGCCATTTTTAAAGGTGTCCCATCCAGTGATGGTCGATCTTTACAATGAACCAATGAGTAGTGTTGACCTGCTACATCTGACAGTATTCTATGGACATTTGGTCAAAAAAGTGGACATTGAAAATGATCACACATCCTTTTGATCTGGCTGTGGTCAGCAATTGCTTAGAGTATAGGCTGAATGCCAAGAGGGCCAATCTCCAGAAATGTATATGTCTCTTAAATTCAAAAATAAATGTTTCCCTGTCTCTGTCTCTGTCCTGTCTCTGCTGTATGCTAACAGAGGCAGTGGTGGCAAAACATTGAAGATCCAGCTTGTCTCCAGAGCCACATGTGTGTAACTGGCCTGAGGGTAGGGACTCTTGAAATGACCCCTGCCTCCTTCTGAAGGGCTCCCAAATTATTATGTCAATTTTGCTTGACAATACTTTTAAAGTTGTGGTTATTCCTGGTTGGTCGTTTGATTAGATCATTCAGACAAATGACAATGCTTTGATTTAAACCATGCCAGTATGTTTAGGGTTTCTGCGTTGCTAGAAGGTGAACCTTTGCCTCACTCTCGAGTACCGTATTTTCCGGACTATAAATCGCTCTGGAGTATAAGTCGCATCGGCCATAAAATGCATAATAAAGCAGGAAAAGACATATATATAAGTTGCACCGGAGTATAAGTCCCATTTTTGGGTGAAATTTATTTGATAAATCCAACACCAAGAACAGACATGTCATCTTGAAAGGCAATAAAAATAGAATAGAGGCAACAACAGGCTGAATAATTGTACAGTATGCTAACGTGACATGACGCATAAACAACAAACTGAGAACGTGCCTGGTATGGTAACATAACATATTAAGAGTTATTCAGATAACTATAGCATAAATAACATGCTAACAAGTTTACCAAACCATCCGTGTCACTCCAAATCACTAAATCTTCAGTGTCGCTTGTAAACAACGCGGCTAACTCCGGACGTAGCTTCTACCACACACATTATCAACACAGGCCTAGAGCGCCCTCTTGCGGTTTAATGTGAAAATAACATGTGATATGATGTAATAATGTGTTAATAATTTCACACATAAGTTCGATCAGGAGTATAAGTCGCACCCTCAGCCAAACTATGAAAAAAACTGCGACTTATAGTCCGGAAAATATGGACCATAACAGTCCTTATGGTAACAGTCTTTTTCCAAGTACATTCTTCATTTAGCTTCACCCATCTTCCAATCAACTTCGACCAGCTTCTCTATGCCTGTAGAAGACTTCAATTACTGCCACCATGGTTTACCATGAAAATATGTGTTCAGGGTGATGTGCCAAGTATCTACTCTGACCTGAACAACTTCTTCTTTATGGTTACGTCTCCTAAATTCTAAATGCACTCGACAGGTTATAATTTACATATTGCGTTTTGTTGGTATTGTAATACTGTGAATTGTTCATATAGAAAAGCACGGTCACCCACAGCATGACAGAGACGCTGCTATCAGCATTTTTAAGCCTTGGAGGATATGTGTCCTTAAGTTAGCTAATGTTACTTGTCAGAACATTATTTTGATGGCAAATAATTAAGCTTCTTGTGTCTGCTATTAATAATGTTTCTGTGTTAGCTGTAACCTAACTAAATGTGCTTCTATCCATGCAAGCTATACTAATAAGAAAAATACAGTTTGCTATTAAACTTCTGTAGGCGTCTTTGTGAACAGAAATTGGTTAAAACCACAATATGCTTTGTTGCCCAGGCTCAGACATTTTTATTCAATTCCTGTGTTTATTTTAAAGAATAAATATAAGGTGGGCAAAATGTTGATGTGTATCTTGCTTTGTTGTTTACTTTTCATCCATTCATCCATTTTCTAACACCCTTGTCCCAAGTGGGCACCAAGATAGGCACCAGGACGCCTGCCGGGGTTCTGGTGCCTATCTCCAGCTAATGTTCCAGGCGAGAGACGGGGTACACCCTGGCCAGTCTGTCGCATGTTCACTTTTCAGTTTTACATAAAACATTAAAATGCTTTCAAGATTAAAAAGACTCCATAAGTCTTTTTGTCAGATATCTGTTCATCATGTTCTAGCACGCCTGTGTGAGGACAGAATAGTGGTTTTAAACATAAGAAGTGTGAATGTTTATGTACTGCATGTCAAACACAGAACATTAAAGAGAAGGTAAAGTGAACTATTTCAACTCACATTTTACTGAACCTGTTAGCCCCATTTCCCCCCCAAACACTCTTCCAGGCTTCACTCTGACATCTGCTGAATTTCCCTTCTGATTGTAAAGACGTAAAACATCGAGCGACACTTAAACATTAAACCTGTCTTTTCCTGAGTGAAAGACAAGCTGTTAAATATAGAGCAAAGCAATAAATCACATCCTTCAGTCGACCATGCCTCTGCAGCTTTACACACATGGGGAAATTTGTCGTCACCACTGGCCAAGCTGTGGGAAAATTCGTAAAATAAATCAATCCTTTACTGCACTAATTTTGCACTTAAATTTGGTATATATTTATTAAGTCAGAAAAAAGAAAGACACCATATGGTCCTCTCAAAAGAAACATAGGCATTTATTGAATAAAAAACATTTTCCATGTTTTTTAGATTAGTCAGAACCAGGAATTTCTAATTATGGTCAGTTCAATTCTAAATTATAACCAAGCACATTTACTGGCTCACATTAGATGACCACTACAGATATTTTGTATCTGACTTTAATACAGGACTTCCCTCTGAAACTGCTTGCTCGTGAGCAAGAGGCACTTTTGTTTGCATTTTTGTATTAGCAGTGGAAACATACAGTACTTCTGAGACCACTCGATAGTTTATGAACAAATCTTAAGTGGGAGCTGCTGCAGCAGTTTGGTTAATTACATTCAGCTCTTGAGAACAGTAAGCATTTTCCCATCAATGTATGAAGAGGTTTAAAAAGTAAAGAAAAATAACTTTTGCTGTTTCAGTGACAAATGGGAGAAGTGACGATGCTAAGTTCAAGGATAGGGAAAATTCTATTCAATGCTGGATTGGTTCATGTGAACAAATGTGATTTGTTTCAATCTTCTAGACATTTAGGCTTTGCGACAGTAGTCTGAGAAGTACCCGAGAAACTTCTCAACCTACCTTGCTGTGAAGCGACCAATTTATGTAAGAGAGGTCATTTCTATATCTAACAGAAAACATACTGACAATTCTGCTTGTTTAGTTTTGTCTTGTTGTAATAACACTTCTTGGCAATATGTCGTGTTACACTGTTGAAACGATGGGCCTACTCATCCCCTGTGCAACATATTTATTTTTGCAGAAACAGCAGGAACACAGAAATAGCAGGTTACAGAACCTAAATGGGGTGTCTGCACAGTGCTTCTTCATATGCTAACTTCTGCAATTTTACATTAACAATAATACTTTACACTTGTGCTGTAAAATCCTTCACTGCAGCTGTACTGAAACAATTCATTTTATAACCAATGACATTATTTTCTCTATCTTTATGCAGCTTTAGCTCCACAAAAATCACATTCATAAACTTTTATAACCTGTACAGTTACGAACTATAGTTATCAAATTAAATTCATTTAAAATAAATAAATGCCTTTTAACAGATTGCTATCGTATTCAATCCGTATTTACCCAGAAAATACATAATGCAGCTCTAGAAACCAAACATACAGTATAGACAGCAGAATTTCATCACACCCTAATAACTGCACTAGCACAGGCATAAGACCATGTGTCCTTAAACTTATGCTTTTTGACTCTATATTTAGTTTAGTAATTTAGTTTATATGAGTAGCTCATGACTGCGGTGAAGCCAGCTGACGGTAACTTCCCCTAAATTTAGCTTTGCACATAAATGGTCAGTCACAGAAATAAAACAGTGGTTGCCCTTGCAGGCGATATAAAATTAAAAATGATTTGAAAATGGGAGGCATAGCTGTGTGTGCCTATTACAGACCTATTACTTCTGCATACTTATACCACATCCAGAATAAATGTTTTCCTGGGATTACTTCTAGCCTCACATTTTAGAAACTGGATGTTCTATAGTGCTACCACGGGTTTCCACCAGCCAACTTAATTTGTTTCCCCCCTTCACGATATGTATGCTGCATGTTGTAGTAGCTGTGTGACAGAGATAGGTTCCCGCTCCTGACTGCTATTGGCTGAACATTAGAATGACAAATTCCATCCATCAAAAGCCAGCTGAAGACAAAAAAAAAGACTAAAAACTTGAAACCAGCTGCCAAGGACCCCAAACACAGGAGCAGAGGATTAAAATGATGACAACTGTCAAGGTGGGTCACTACCTGGGTCAGAGATGTCATTAAGAGGTGGAAAGAGAACAGCCACACATGGATCCAAACACCACCGCACAAATGTTATTTCTGTAGATATCGAATCAGAAATGTCATAACCACAGTTTGGGTTGTTATCACAGCCACAGTGTTTATTCAGGCCAGTCTGGAAATTTGACTTGAAATGACGACTCCTTCGCTCCAGTAGCAGCGGAGAGGCGAGGCGGTGACGGTTGCACAGAGCAAAGGGGGCAGCTGGAAGATGAATAATTCCCTATATTGGCATTGCTTCAAGCAGCGTTCGCTGATACTTGCACAGGCGGCACAGCTGCAACTGTACGTTGATAGACAGCAGAGAGCGAACAGTAAAAAAACAGCCAGACACCTGCGTGACCCTTCTGTGGAGAAAATAAGCTCAATCTTGCAAATGGCACATAAGTCAAAATGAAAAACGAGACACCTCCTCCGGCTTGTATATATAGTGACTTGATATGTGAAAGACAGCTAGAATGGAGGACACAGTCTGATTGGTATCACTAAAACTGTTCAGATTTTCTGGGCAGATTTTGGACCAAACAAATATCTGTACGTGCTCCGCAAAGATGGAGACACTTAACCAAATAAAGGAAGACTTGACTCCTGTATTTAGGAGTGAAAGCAAGTTATAACGCAAGTTACAGCCTGCTTACCTCAGGTGCATACCACGCATCTGTGAAAGCATTTATTCCTTAAGTGATTTTGAAACCTAATGACCAGACACTAGTCTCTCTGAAGCCCTTTCTCCACTTGACTGATAAAAAGCAAGCCCTTGTTCTACGCTTCGCTTCATCCAGAGAATCTGGACTCTTGGCTGGTGGGAATCGATTGCTTTTGGGATTATCTAAAAGCATTACCAAAAGACTGAACAGCTTTGTTCACTTCGTCCCCTAGTGTTGCTAAAACTACAGGCAACAATTCTAAAACGACGCAGAAAATCAACGTTATTGATCGCAAATTCCCTTTTTGTTTACCGATTAGAAATTCTACCAGAGACATCCAGACTGTGCTGGGAAGCAAGATTTTAATGGAGCAGAAGTTAGAGCAATCTAGAAGTTGGCATGCTTCACATTGAAAATTTCATGGTCAAACATTGAGGTCCAAACTATTTTGCACGTAACATTGGGCTGATTAGGTTGAGAGTTGGTACAACCAATCAGTCTGGCTGGCACACAGAATGCCACCCAGACTGCCTCTCTTTGTGCCACACCAACAGGATATCCTGGTGGAGAAGAAACGGAGCTTGGTGCCAAACTAGCTCATCAAACCTGATGGTATGCATTCAGATTGTGGTAAATGAAGGAATTTTCTGCAAGAATTGTAAGCATTTGATATACTGAACTATGATATCTCAACTGGAATCTGTGTACAGAATATGCGCAGTATCTGTGAGCATTAAGGGTACACCCCCAACATGACGTCATCAGAACATCAACTGCAATTCCTGTAGTCACGCCACCCACGTTCCTACTCCTCCCGGCCACTTCGTAAGGAACACGCTGCCAATGGGGACACAGCCGACTGGTTTAGAACCAAACCAGACAATTGAGAGAGACTCGACAATGGAGAACTGAAGGCTGTATTAAGAGACTTTGTGGGGTGAGGTAATATGTTTTTCTTCTTAAATTACCCAGTGTGGTCTGTTTTCACTTTTATTCTTGTAATCTCTTTTCTGTTAAGTTTTGACTACTCTCAAACCCTAAAAAACAGCAAAGTGTTGATAAATGCCTTAAAGAAAATCCTCTGAGAACTTGTTACTCTATACCTTTCCAAAAGCTTAGTTTTAACTGAAAATCAAAGATTCAATCTTGAATTGAGATAAGTTCCTACAGCAACTATGTAAATAAAAAAAAATAAAAAATACAGCAGTGGGGTAGTTTACATTCGTCCTCCACCAATAACTTGCATTTATCACAGTGACTTCCAGATTTATTTTTTCTTCAACAGTAAGTTTATTGCTGCTTGGAAAATGAAATTAATTACATGCCCACCAAGTGGTCTCTTATAAGGCAGCCTCAGATAAGACTGAGAGCGAGGCACAGCAAATGGCATCCCGGTTTGATGTCTGTTTTCCTTTCAAGATGGAAGAAATGATTCCTAAATTTGCCATAGCGCTTCTAGTTTGGTAATTATTTCAAAGACAGTTGTTTTTGAGTGTTTCTTCTCTTTCTCCCCCTTGTGCTATTTGTGATTCCACTTCCAGATTGTCACTTAAAGCCCACAGTGAAAGAAATAATAATAATAGGGTTTGTAAGCAAGCTCGCCAACTCCAGCTGCCTCCGCTCTCGACTTTGCAATGAATGTGCCACATCTTTATGAAAGGAAACAATATAGTCTAACCGGAGAAGTTGTTATTTACAAAAGCAGACTGTGAAAACAGACTATTTTCTCTTTGTCATCCGTACTGTAATCTTAAACTATGATGGCAAGTTCTGCCAAGAAGCCAGTATTGTTCTACAGTGCCTTGTAAAAGTAATCCTACCCTTATTGAACCTCTTCACTTTTCGGCATTAACACAAATTTCTATGTTTCTTTTTCTGCTTTTTATGGATAACATAAAAAAGTTGTGAATTATTGTAACCTTGTAAAAAACCAGCCCATTGTTCTATACTTCACTTTGTCCAGAGGGTCTAAACACATCATCCCAAGATGAGGATGTGTGGAATGTGCTGCTACACGGTGGACTGAGGGGTGATGAATACAAATAGCACACTGAACAGTACAGGATACACACTTTAACACAGACAAGTTTCTACACATCATTTAGGCATATTTAGCAAGCAAAAAGAATTCAAATCTTTGTCAAGTGCTTCCTATGAAGCATGTGCTGCATTTTTGTCTCTTGCCACATTCCACACAGTTTATAATATAGCAGTGAGAAGGCTGGTGCCTCAGTGGAAGTAGAAAAAATAAATAAATACTGAGGTACAAATTCAAGACCATATTAAAAAGTCAGAGTAAAGCCTCTGTCCATGTGCAGAAATCCCTGGAGTCAAAAGCAGCTACTACAGGGACAGTTTGCTCTCCTCTCTGCTCTACTCTGGCGCTGAATTAGGGAGGAAACAGGTGGTGCTTTTTAACTTCTTTGAGAATGTAATTGTTACTAAGCAACCCAAAAAGCAGAACGCTGACAGAAAAGAATCGGGTCATAGAAAAAAAAAAAGAGCTGCTCATTTTAATGCTGCTTCTTCAGGCTTTGTAGTCCAGACTACGATTGGTTAACAGTAAGGTCAGACATTTTTTAGTGACACAGATGCTTTGTTGATTTGAAAGAAATGTTGCATTGTGATCAGACTCATGTGAGTTTATTCCAAAGAGCTTTATTGGTCTAAAAAGAGACAATTTATCGTCACAAAAAACGGTAAGAATGTTCCAGAAAATGTTTCCTGATCAGTTGCAGTGAAGAAGGCTTGAAGACATGCAAGAGCATGCAACAAAAAGCAACACAGTGTCCAATAGAGGACTGAGCTGAGGAATTAGGTTGCCACCGGAGCAGAGCTGACTCAGCGTTGGCAGTAGGACTGTGTGGCCGCACCTGCACATAATTTGAGTGGAAGCCACTTCGGTCCAGGAACAACAGCAGGGAAGCTGTTAGACAACAGAAGATAAATCTGTTTTCTCATTGTGTGGGATCTCTGTAACATTATTTGTCTAAAGAAGAATGAACCCCTCAACCCCGCAAAATCAACTTCTTTTAACATTCAAGGCACAGTTAAGTGATAAACTTTAAGCACTAGAACTGGAGCTCCTGGATTGGCTGCTTTGCAAACACCAGCCAATAGAGTGTCAGGTCTCATTTCAGCTTCCCAAGCTGCATTTTCATTCAGATATTTTGCATATATTCTCCCCCCAAAAACCCAAAGAGGGGTGAATCTGTGACTACTGACCTATAACCAGGCTCCAATGAGACAAACATGGAAAAAACAAAAAAAAAGACAAGGGTTTTAATAAGTAGCCTAATATGAATCACAGTTGTTTTTTAACCTTAAGTTCAGGCAGTAGAGGTTTAAATCTCAAGAGTCTATATGAATCAGGAATAACACATAAGAAAACCAATATTAGTGTTTAATTTTTGACTTTTTTTGTAATATTTCTCTTTTTCTTTTCATCAACTTATTTTGTTATTGTTTTTACACAGCACTTTGGGGCAGTTTTAAACTTGTTTTTAAAGAGCTATATGAATAAATTTGACATTGACTTTTTGCATGTATCTTCAGTATCAGGCATGTACTGAGGAATGTTCTGATGTTTATTTAGAGCTTCAGCAGGGTTAAGAGCTCTAGCACTGCTGCGGCTGAGTCACTATATAGTGGACACAACTGTGGGTGGGTGGGCGGATGTTCCAGCTATATCGCTTATATCTTTGCGTCAGATAATATTCCACTGAGGATGTTATTCAACTGTTACTGAGTGGGAGTGAGGCAAATTAGTATGGATGATACAAAAACTAAAAGCCGTTCTGCTATGGATGAGGTTTGCGCTCTACCAGCTGTCTTCAAGCTCACCCAATATTATAATATATTATTATAATTTTTTGGAATTATAATAATAAGTGTTATTTCTAATGATAAAGCGATAGCATTCTTTATTATTATTTTTATATGCTATTTATAATTACTAATTACACTTTCTGAACCATTTGAAAGAAGATTTGTTGCAGTTGATTTTTAACATGTGCATTGCTAGTTTTTGGTTATTTCAGATTACCAAAGTAATAAGACGTTTCTTAGGCATTTATTTTTCAGTATACAATGCAGGGTTTATATACATTTCGTTAGTATTTGGTAGAATCACCTTTTAGGGGGTTTTCACATCTCGTAGTCCAGTACTAATCGTGAAACTAAAGTTGCAACATTTTCAGCATCTGTCATTTGCTTTTGCTGCACTTGAGTCAAACCAACAGTTACAGAACCCTTCAGAATCAATACAGAACCCATCAGAGCAGCCTGTTGAGAAGCTGGTTCTTTGTCTTGGAAATGTTCTTCTGTTCTTTGATATAAAAGACATGTTCTGTAATGAACATGCGCATTAGAGCATTACAGTGTAAACATGCGCACACATCTATTAAAAGGTGTGTGCGCATGTTTACACACACTGACTTCTGACTTCCTTCTCTCATTAATCTGGCATTTCAATCTGGAGAGACTCAGACACAGAGAGGGGAAAACCATTAGAAGAGTTTATTGACATACAAAATTAAAGTCTTTGGCGCTTGGGCCCTGTTAAGCTCGGATGAGCATTCCCGATGCCGGTAGGAACATCATCCCCCAGGGGCCCAGCACTGGTGGTGGAGGTTGTCGAAGAATGCGGCCGACTGACCGGGCGAGTGGAGGTGAAGGGGAGCAGGTGGGTTGAGCTCTGCTGGAAAGCGGAAGACGCCATGGACAGAGGTCCTTATCAGCTGGGACTTGGACAGTGATTGGTCGTGGCGTGTCTTGGACCAGCGTTGATTGGTTGTCAGTGATGAGCAGGAAACACCGGTTGGATGAAGCAGGTGGGGCTAAAAAGAGTCTTCCAGTTTGAATTTGCGCCTAGGCTTTATGTTTAAAATAAAAATAATTGTGTAAGAACAACTAGACGTAAACCCTTGTGTGTTTAGCCACAGAGGAAACACACCATGAACCCTTTTTGTGTGTGAGGTTTCAGCTGGGGCTGCTGGTTGCCGGGCCCAGAATGGTACGTCATACTCTGCCTGGCGGTCCTGATTGGTGTCTTTGGCAGAAATCTGACGCTCCCTTCAGAGTGGGATTGAAAAGTGTTTCTATTTATGGCTGCTTTTATCCAGACCTTTCATCATCGTCTTTGAAGACGAATCACAGAAATGGATGAGCTGGATGACAGAATGAATTTTATGATGGATACATCTTCACTGCATATTCTGTCCGGAAATATTTGAAGAGATTTGTTAACCCTTCGGGTTCTCAGTGGCGAGTTATGATCCGACTGACGTTTGCCAGTGATTTCTAATTACCATTCATACTATGGTGTTTACACAGTGTTTCACGGGAAGCTGAAGGGATGGGATGTGACACGGCTCCTTCAGAAGTCCTGAATGACTGAATGTTTAAACCAGACAGAAAGAGATCCACATCTGCAGGGAGGCAGGAGGGAAGTGAGTCGAGGCCTTACTCCTGTCGCTGTCGAAAATACAAAAAAGGATAATTAATGAATCCCTAATCATCCTTCTCAGGACCCAGCCCCCTCCCTCTAATTTATTAACTCATTTGGAAAAGAAATCTCTTATGTCTTAAAATAACCTGAACTTGAGAGCTGAGCTGCATCTCTCTTCCTAACTTTCTCTCCAGCTGCAGAGCTCTAAAGTGTTACCATCAGCTCTATAATGTTGCTCTTTGTAAATAATTGCCCGTTTTAGAACTCCACTTGATTGCTTTGTGCGTTGTCTTAAATGCAGCCTTTGCACAGCAGTTGCAGAAGTAATTAAAGTGCTTGAACCAGAGGAGTCCAAACTGTCTGGCTTGGGAGGCAAACATGTCAAGTTTAAATATTTTAGTTTCTTTTTTTAACCTGCTCAACCATTAGCTAGAGGCGCAATATTACACTGAAGTAAGCAAAGTAGTGTGATTTGTGTAGACAACAGGTCCATCAGACGTAGATTTTCAAGAAAACAGTTTCTTCCAGGTTTGACAAATTAAAAGGAACACCAGCAATCCATAATCATACTTTTTCTAAAATATTTTTGGTCATGTCTTTTAAGCAACAATAACAGAATATTGCCCACTCTTGCTTTATTTTTGCCAAACTTAGCAAAATAACACAGCAGTTTGTTCATATTTTTGTCTGCAATTTTAGTTGTGAACTACTAGTGTAGCAAGTTTGTTTTTTTTTTCTAATGCAGCCTTTGCACAGGCAAGGCTGTATTTACTCTTCCTATTGTTAGAGGGAGGAGGGATGGAAGGGTAGGTGTTGAAGAAGACTACCGAGAGAGTGGGGGTTTGACTGCAGATGGAAATGGGTGGGGGAATGTCTCCAGACAAAAACAAGAGACTTGATGGTATGGGTAATCTTGTGGTGCCTTGACTTGGTAATGTTCATTATTCCATGTTGAGGAACATTGAATAATGTTCTAAAAAAATTTATATTATTTCTAATGTTGTAGGATTAATATTGTTCCATATTGTAGAACATGGAAAAATGTAAAACATTTAATGTCACAAAAAAGCAAAATCAGAAGAAACCTCTGAGGGAGTGAATACTTTTCACAACACTATACACCTTATCTATATTTAGAAATCAAAAACCATCTCGTTCTTCCTCTGTACCTCTTTTTAGTCTCAACGTTGCCCTCCTGTGGACACATGCTTTTTTCTACTGAATTCAGAAGCTAACTCATGCTAACAACCTTACTAAGGCAGAGGAGTTAGATTTTTTTAAAGACAATCCATCTCATATTCTACTGTCAGGTCATAGTGATAGTTTTAGCAAATATGTAAAAAATACATTTTTATGATCCCGAGATACTTGAACTCCTCCACTTGAGGCAGGACATCCTCCTCGACCCGGAGAAGGCACTCTACCCTTTTCCGGCTCAAGACCATGGCCTCGGATTTGGAGGCACTGATTCTCATCTGGTCGCTTCACACTCGGCTGTGAACCGCTCCAGCGAGCCAATAGAACCACGTCATCCACTAAAAGCAGAGATGCGATCCTAAGGCCACCAAATCGGATCCTCTCAATACCTTGGCTGTGCCTAGAAATTCTGTCCATAAAAGTAATGAACATGATCGGTGACAAAGGGCAGCCCTTGCGGAGTCCAACTCTCAATGGAAATGAGAGTTGGACGCATTGCCGACTTATTGCCGGCAATGCGGACCAGACTCTGACACTGGTCATACAGGGACCTGACAGCCCGTATCAAAGGACCCGGTACCCCATACTCCTGGAGAACCCCCCACAAAGCTCCCCGAGGGACACGGTTGAACGCCTTCTCCAAGTCCACAAAACACATGTAGACCGGTTGGGCGAACTCCCATGCACCCTCCAGGATCCTGCTGAGGGTGTAGAGCTGGTCCAGTGTTCCACGACCAGGATGAAAACCACACTGCTCTTCCTGAGTTCGACTATCCGACGAACCCTCCTCTCCAGGACCCCTGAATAGACCTTGCCAGGGAGGCTTAAGAGTGTGATCCCTCTATAATAGGAGCACACTCTCCGGTCCCCTTTTTGAACATGACTGAAAGAACGAGATCTCGGATATAAGCAGCCGAAATGGGTTTCCTCTGTAGGGTGTCAGGGCTCTCCTTTAGAGATAAGGTGAGAAGCTCAGTCATCTGGGAGGGACTCAGAGTAGAGCCGCTGCTCCTCCACATCGAGAGGAGCCAGTTGAGGTGGCCAACTGGCTCGGGTCAGTTGGCCCGGGGCCACCGGGAGGAGGCCCCGGGGAAGACCCAGGACACGCTGGAGGGACTGTGTCTCCCGACTGGCCTGGGAACGCCTTGGGATTCCCCCGGAGGAGCTGGAAGAAGTGGCTGGGGAGAAGGAGGTCTGGGCCTTCCTTCTTAAGCTGCTACCCCCACGACTCGACCTTGGATAAGCGGCAGACGATGGATGGATGGATGGATGGATGGATGGATGAATGGATGGATGGATGGATGGACATTTTTATGAAAGTCACATACAGCAGCTCCATTTGTAACAATTTGCTGCCATCTTGAGGTTAAACTTATGAGACTAATTATTCCTAATTGTTTTAATCTACCCTTTACTACATGAATGCAGTAAAGGGTAGGTAGACAAATTCTGTGTGTATTTTCAGGTACTGTAGAACTTCTGAATCTAAAGCTTATGCAACATCACCACTTTGGAGGATGCAGTGGTGTTAGCGATTCATTTTGGAGCTCAGATTTTTAAGCCTAAAAACAGCTGATACCCTGTCCAACACACACACGCCCACACGCCCACACACGCACCCACACCTCACCTCTCACTTTCACTATCACAGCATCACTGCTCAGCTGGTGTAGCAACAAGGTGGCCCGTGAATAGGAACAAAGGAAAGCATAATTGCATCTGAGCCAAAACAAAACAGCCCATTCACACAGACAGCCATATAGGCATGGTCGGAGTATCGGGTCGTTTGTCTCTCTTTAGCGCTCTCCTTTTCAACAGGGTGGAGCAGCGATGGCACAGTGGATCAGGGTTGAAATGGTGCAAACAATTCCCATGCTGTTGACAGCATGGCTGCTGCCATTTCTTCAAGTAAGGGGGTAATTGCAGTAGATGACTTAATCAAGTGGGTGCTTGCAGAAAACAAATGGAACGGGACAAATGCATTGTTGGGGAAGTGGGGTGGTCACGTTTATGGCCGAGTCCTGGTGGACTAAGAGAGAGTGTAGATAAAGATTTAGCTTTGACGAGATCCAGTCTGAGATTGTGTAACACATCCGTTACACAACGGATATGTTGTGTAAAGGATGTGTGGAGCTGTTCACCAGGAAGAATGGAACACCGTCTCACTCAGCGACCTGCCACCAAAACGCCCCTCTACCACCCTGCCCCCAGGCGTACCCAGAACCCCCTTTCTTGAATAAATCTGCCCTTTGTTGACAATGTTTCCAAGGGAGGTGATTTGTTTCCACAAACAGCGGGGGAAAATATTAACAAGCACAAAGAAAACGCCAGTCAACAGTCAGATTGCTGCTACGGAAAAGGTATTGCTCAAGGCCGAATGTCAAGCGGGCAGCTATCTAATACCTGTAAATAATTTCCATTTCCAAGGCATCAAAAACTCTGACACTTTGATAGCGAGTATTAGTTTCAAGAATTGAGATGGATTTTTTCTGTTAGCAGATGCTTGGTGCCTGGAATTAAAGTCCTGAGCGCACAATGTGGCCTGCACTTTCCAGAAGAATGTAGCTGGGAAAAGGTCAGACATCAAATTGAAATCCTGGCCCAATATTAGATGTAAAGTGAGAGCTGAAGTGTGGAGTGGCAAGGCTGAGAAGTAATAAAAAAAAATAAAAAAAACTCATGCAGAGCGAGACTCGATGGGCATTTGAAAATCCTTGGAGCGCTAGAAAGTATCTTCTAAAATATGGAATCGCTCCCAAATGGTTCATTCCTGAAGGAAGAAAAAAACTCATTTTGTATGTATAACTTTGAAAAGGTCAGAAGAAGAGCAGACAGGCATGAGAGAACTTGTGAACCATCAAGAGAACAGAAAAAGAGGCAAAGCACTCATTTCTGAGGCTTTCATGTTCTCACAACTCTTAAAGGCCCAGAGACACGGCCGCATTGTATATGTTTCATTGTGTGCATTTAAATTGCCCTGTGTACTTTCTTCTGCTCATTAATGAGGCAGAAAAGCATTATGGGATTTCAAAATGATGAGGGTAAAGGATAAGTTCTGAATGCCTCTTTCATGCTGATCTCTTCTTATTGTGAATATGTTTATAATGAGCAGCAGTGTGGGTTATGGTTTTTGATTTAAAGTTTCCACATTAAAAAACCCCCAAAAAAAACAAAGAAACAGAAAAGCTGTAAAGATGGGTCTCAAAAGTGTACACACTTCTGTTAAATGTCCAGTAAAGTACATGGTCATGAAAAATAATTGAATATGTTATTCATAAAGTTACATAAATGAACTAAGATTTTCTATGAGGGAATAGAGATAAACATTAAAAAAAAAAAAAGTACAAAAATATATTAGCATGGGTGTAGAGCCCCTTAAACTCTGTTGAAACAGCTTGTGATTGGGTTTTAACTTTATTTCGTAGGATTATATCAGCATTGCATGTCTTCATTTATCTATATTTTCCCCCTTCTGTTGCCTCCATTGCTTTCCAGGTGACCAAGAAGATATTATGAGCTGTTTAGTTCTGGACTTGTTCAAGTGAAGTCTTGGTTTTGTTCATTTGGATGTTTGAACTCACTGATGATGGGAAATATTATCACTCTGCAGGCTCAGGGCTGCAATTCATCATTATTTTAGTAATCGATTATTCTATTGATAATTCCAACAATTAATGGATAAAAATATTAACCCAATCTTAGGATTATTCCATTCTTTCTTATACAATATTAGAAATACATTAAAAGACCAAATAAACAACTTATTTAATTTTTTTAAATGAGAAAATAAAAATTTCATTGCCTAAACTGCAATGATAGCGAACGCCTGATCATTTGTAGCACAGGATGCATCTGCAACTACAAATATACTTCTAATATGAAAAGCCATTTCTGCTTGAGTTATTATCAATACATCAAAGGGCTGATCTATTGATCATATTAACCAATTAATAACTGAATATCAAAACAGGACACATTTTATTTAATACAGTTTGAACCAGGTAAAGCTAAAACTGCTACTTAAGGAGTTCTAGGTAGAATAGATGATTTAAGAAAAATAATAAAATCTATATACTTCTCTACAATTTTGGCTCAATTACTTCCCTGTGTATGTGGTACAATCAGCAAAATGTCTTTCTTCAGACTCTGTTTACTCCAGCTATTGATTAATCGATAACTAAACTATTTGACAGTTATTCCAATAATTGATTAATCACAATTAGTCTAGTTAATCATTTCAGCATCAGTTGATTCTGCCAAGTCTATCTTTTGCAATTTTGATCCAAAACATTCAGTTCAGTTTCAAATGACCATAACTTCAATGTAGAACACAAAGCAGAAGGAATGACTGCTGCATCTTCTGCATTCCTGCCAATCTGTTGGCAGAGCTTTGATTAATTTCCATCTCATCTTCCCAGTAATTCTGGTAAAACATCTGGTATCTCAAGACCAAGACCAAATCTGAGACCATGGCCTCCTCTGGGTCAGGGGGGGTTTCCTGCCCCGAGTGGAGAACTTTAAGAATCTCGGGATCTTGTTCACAAGAAGAACGAGGGAAAAATGAAGCAGGACATCAATAGACAGATAGTCTGCGTTGAAGCAGGTGATGTACCGGTCTGTCGTGGTGAAGAGAGAGCTGCGTCAAAACGAGAAGTTCTTGATTTATCAGTTGACCTACGTTCCTACTCTCATCTATGGCCAGGAGCTTTGGTTCATGACCAAAAGAACAACATCACAGACAAAACGGCCAAAATGACTTTTCTCTGCAGGGTGCCAGGGCTTTCCCTAGAGATAGGGTGAGAAGCTTGGTCATCGGGGAGGGACTCAGAGTAGAGCCGCTTCTCCTTGACGACAAGAGGAGTCAGTTGACTGGTTAGGATGCCTCCTGGACAGCTCATCACATCCCAAGATTCATTGCAGGCCTTCACGAGGCATTTTTGTTATTGTAACAAAGGTGGACAAAGCCGAAGCAGTTTTAAATGTTAAGTTTATTCAAAAAGTTTAAATCTTTAAAAAATGCACCTATACATTTCCATAAAGATGTCTTTTTATGTAATTTTGTAAAAAAAAAAAAAGTCTAGCAAGATTTCCAGCTTCATTTTCACCAGCTTGTGTGTAGAGCCATCACGGTTGCCAAGGTGACAGGATATATGCTGAGGTAATAGTGGGAATAAAATGTGAAGTTTGACTGTCCAGAGCCACCTGAAGCTGCTTACTTCAAGTCTTAATGATCTATGAAGGACCCGGCCAGAGTCTGCAAGGTTGTTTGAAGGATGCAGAATATAATATGATTATATTCCAATCTTTATTCCCGTTCTGAAATCTGCACTTAGCGTGCAATTAGATGTAGCTGCAAAGAAAATGCCAGTAGGACATATGCTGTCTGCTTACAGTTATCCAGATTTACTCAAGCCTGATGGCAGATGTCTGCCTAAGAAGACTGACTTAATTAAAAACCTGCCTCAACAAGTATCAGATGAAGGTTGAGCACACTTTAACAACCTGCTTAAATTTTCTTAATATATTTCTTGGATCAGATTTGTTTGGTTTTGCAGTCTGAGAGTAAAGGGTATTTGTCACATTCAAATTGGGAAAGTGCTTTTTAATTTGTTCTCTGAGAGACTTTGTGACACTTGTACCCTTCATCAGCAGTTAGAGCGGAAGCAAGACAGCAAGTTCCTGCATCAAATGCCACATGTCTGCATCAAAGATAAATATAAGGCTGGCCATTATACTAGTCACAATAACCTGGCAGGACTGTGTACCCTTTTAAAAGCCACTTTATGCATATGTTTTATGCTGCTCCATAAAACACACACACACCCTGGGAAGTGAGGCACATCACAAAATTAAGAGGGTGAATATGCCTTTGAGTGTGTGTTTTTAGCGTTAAATTGATTTTAATGATGAATGGACCTTCCACTATAATATTACTCTCTGAATGTTAGTCTGTCTTTAAGTGTGTCTTAAGTGGAACGAAATGACTGAACACAAGCCAACATATAGTGGCAACAAACATTATTACACACCCTGCACATTAGTTCTATCTGTCCAACTTCAAAATTGCTTGTGCTTAAAAATCAAAAAGTCAAGCATCAGAGCATTTTAAATGGCTTAATAAAACCAATATTTGAGTATTTCATTTCAATTCCACATTCAATAACATTTTTAATGACCAAGGTTTTCTCAAAACTTAATCACCCCCTGGATAGAATTTTAGTAGCACCTGGACTGTTGATGAGGATGATGTTTAATTGCGTGTTGAATGAAGAATTGCTAAGTCAGGGCCGTTCACCAAAAATGTTCACCGTGGAAGTCGTTTTGAGGCACAAGGTTCTTTCCAATAGAGCAGAAAATATCACAAAATGTTCATAGCGTCATGTGCTACAGCAGTAAGTAAAAATAAAGGAAAAAACAAGTGCTGCCTTTCTGGACTAGAAAAGGCAAGTTTTTACCTACTTCAAATTTGAGACTAAAAGTGATGCTTGAATTATATTTCATTTGAAGCAATAAGATGTTTTCTTATTAAGATGTTATGTACTCGCTTCATTTATGGAAGTATGAAGCTGTAATCCAGTCATTATTGTGTGTAGTGTACTTCTGTTAGTCATTACACACAACAGCGTGTGCACATACCTGCATTTCCCCATAGAAAAACAGAAATACAAAGGATTACTGTATTTTAAGCTATTTTACTGTAAGCACAAATATGGTCCATGCAAAAAAAATAAAAAATTACAGTGTGTCTCATAGGTTAAAGGACAATTCAAGAATGATGTAAATTTGGCCACTGATGCAGACAGACATATTCTTAATTAGGCTAACATATTTATATCTCCTTATAATAAAAAAAATGCACAAAGTATTCATCTTTTAATAACCACCCTTTTCAGTATCTCTTTAATATGACAGTTAATGGAACCACATCTATCAAGATAAATCTGTTTTTGTTTTTTTTTTTCATCTCAAGCATTCACAGCAAACACTTTCAAAAAGAAAGTGGCCCAAATCCTCTTCTGATTGCTGAGAACAACTCATTTTTTGTTGCTTTGGGCCATGTTTGGAGTGAGGTGGTTTGGCACAATTTATTCATTCTATTGAACAGCAAAGTTTCGACCTAACAGCAAGCTTCCACAACGTGGGATCATTTCATTGGCCCATTATGAATGGCATTATGTTAGCGCAGAAACTCAGTCTACATCTGGGCAGGCTGTGAAGACAAAGACTAGTCAACTGTTTATTTATTTTATTTATTTATTTTATTTTATTTTTTGCTGATAAACTGTATAAATAGGTTATTTAGAGTTTCATCTTTATATTTATGTCAAATTGATTACTTGGACATTACTTTTCCCTAAAGCCGTCTTCATCACAGCCCCCACCCTTCTTTTTCACCCCCCACCCCCATCCCACTGGTGAGTCCACATTTGGTGCGAACGTTGCCATGGTGACTGACGAGCATTTATTGATAGCGTTACTCAGCTTTCACAATGTGGACAACATTGTATTTCATATAGATGCAATTTGGCAATATGCAGTGAAAAACTGCTTTGATGCAATTGATGAAATAATATTTAAGCACACAGCCGTTATCTTGAAAGTTCTCTTCATGTGTCTCTCTAGAGCAGGGGTGCCCAAAGTGTGGCCTGGGGGCCATTTCTGGCCCTCACACTGATTTCGTGCAACTGTCACTCATGAATTATACAAATCTGACTCTTCCAGGACAGGCAGTTGATGCAGTTGCAGATTTTATTTTTAACCTGCGTAAAAGCGTTGCCAACATATTTTTCTTACTTCCTTCCTTTACTATTGTAAAGTATTTGTCTTTTTACATCCAGGCTTTAATAATACGTAGATGTACATCTATCCAGAGATTTTCACTGAAACGCCGACTTTATCGCACTTTTTTATTTAACTTACTAAACTTGGCTAAATTTAGGAAGCGTTTTTATAGAAAGTGACACAAATTCTATTGCTATACGAAGAATAAATTAATTTAATAAAGCCAACAAAAAAGAAAAACTAGATGCTTTTATGTTAATGCAGCAAACATGAAAGTTCTTTTTAATCTTTTGATCTACAATTATTGACTCTTGTTTCTTTCCTACAAAAGATTTTTTTAAAAAACCCACCACTTTATTTGCTTAATTCTAGTTAATGTATTTGATGAAACGTTTGGACACCCCTGCTCTGGTTTCTATAGCGACACAGAAACAGTATTGGTGGGCCGGATTTGACTTTGACACTGCGATCCAAAACGTCTTGGATATGGTCAGCAATGTGCTGAAAAATCTCTTTTATTTATCAGTTGTGCTTTGTGTAGGCCATGACGGGGGTTTTCATTTACATCGACATATTGCATTCAAACAATGTGCGGCATACTTGTGCATGCATCCTTTTCTGATTGCACTGACATTGATTCTCTTTGACTTGGTGAGGGGAGTGAGTTTCCAGCACAGTAAGCTTTCAGGCATTAGTTACAGTTTAGGTGTCACCTAATCTACAACACAAAGAACACAGTGTTTTCTTGAATACTCATCACAACAAAGGTATAAAAAGATCAACTGAAAGCTTGACAGGTCAGCTGCTCAGAGAGAGCTGCCTAACCAAATCCCCGGTGCCTTCAGTGAGCATTAGGCAAAGCAGGGTGTTTGTTTTTGGTTCATAATAAAGAGCAGCTCAGCGTTATCTAGCCCTGACTAATGCACAACTTTGCAGTCTGCACACCATCTACAAAGGAGCGCTGAATGTGACTCTGTAGCTGGATTCAGTCCGCTTGTCTCCATAGTTGTAAAATGTATTTCGGTCACAATGTGGATCTCTTCTGGAAGATAAACCCGAGCAAATAAGAGTTGGCTTGATGAAAGCAAAGCACATCTGCCAGTGTGGTTCTGGCTTTTTATAAATTAGAATCTCACTGAAAAGATAAGTCGTCCTTTTTTTGTGACGGGATAAGCTGGGAAGGGAGCTTTTCATCGTTCTTTAAAAAAAGAAAAAAAAATCAGTAGAAAAAAAAAAAGATACCCTTCCACTATTTAAAAGGATCAGGAATCAAAGCTACGCTTTGAATGGCAGTTTGGCAGCAAGCGTCAGGATGTACAAGAAACACTGATCTTATAAATAATATACTCTTATTAAAAGATCTGATAAATGCCAGAAATACTGCATGACGGATTTACTAATGTAACTATATGTTCAAAGGTTTATGTTTGAATAAGAAAATATCTTTCATTATTTAGTCACACATAAATGTCTCAAAACATTAAAAAGAAATAGTACCAGACAAAGATATCTTGACTGAACAAAACACGCAGTTGTCATACGATGGCTTGTTATTAAAGTAGGGAAAGAGAAATCTGTCACTTTATAAAACGGTAATAAAACCATTTCTCCAGTAGAACCACTGAGAACCAGTATCCACAAATAAAGAAAATGTGGAACAGTGAAAACTTCCAAGAACGATTCACTCACCAAAGCAACTCTAAAGGCCTAAGCAGCAAAAGGTTTTGCTAAGTGTTGCTCCTCTCGGCCGAGGAAAGGCAATAAAATCTGACAGTACAAGGTACCCGGCTTCAGACGGTCACATCCAGATGGACAAAGTTCTGTGTCACAGAGCCTGACTCATACCAAAACACTTTCTTCAACATGACAATGACTTTACTTTAGTGGACTCTGACAGCCAGCAGATCTCAGTCCTGGAGCGCTTCTTTGGGATGCAACAGAACATCAAATAATGGCTGTTCAGCTGACTCATCTGTTCCAACAATGTGATGAAGAGATGTGGTTCAAAATAACAGAGGATCTGAAGACAAAAAGAAAGTCTCACAAGTTGCAAAGTGTAACTAAAAAAGCAAATGTTCGTTTTGCTTGGTCTCCGTTTGCAGTCCAAATGCTTAACTTCTGTTTGTCTGTTTTATTATTTTATATTAACATCAGGCAAACAGAAGAAGGAGCTGTTCCTGCTGGCAGCAACATCTTGCTTCAGAGATTACTGATTATCAGAACAAATTCTAATCTATCCAACTTTCCAACCTTATATTTACCTAAGGCATCATGTCTTCCAAATGAAATAAAAGGTTGGCAGGAAGTAACATCAGGGGAGTGTGGTACTTATAGTTCACTGATCCAAGAAGTCTTTAAAACGTGAAGCAAATGATGAGATGACTGACTGGGTGGAGGATTTTCTGGAGATGAACAGATCTGCATCCAGCTATAAACTCACTTATAAGGACATAAAGCCTCTTTTCACCACCATTATTTTTTCTCACATTGACCTTTATTTTTCTTGCAAGTTTTCTGGAATTATGTGAAGATTTTAAGTTAAAACAATGCTACATTTCTTTCTAAGGTTTTCCACTTCAGCAACTCATCAGGAACCAAAGTAATGGTAGAAATCAAAACATTTTGGGCTTCCATTTAGAAACAGAATTTCTGTATACATGTTACTATAAGCACATTTCAATAGGCAAAAATATCACTATAATATCACTATTTTTGCCATATATATATATATATATATATATTCTTATTTCTAATTAACGTCGGACTGGCAGAGATATTTCAGCAAAACATTGAGTAACTACATAAACTTTGCTGTTTGTTTCAAACATATCAAAGAGAAATTATATTAATGTTGACACGAAGACAGTCAGAGTCTTTATATTTACTCTTATTCTGACTTTATTTACTCAGACAGAACTCTGAGGAACTTGTTATTTCTTAATGATGATCAGGAGTCTTGGGAATAGCTGATAGTTAAGGAATAATCAAAAATCAAAAAATATAATTAACAAACAGAAATAAAACATAGAGAGATGAAACAGAAGAATGAAAATCAGGGCAGAAATAGTCAGTTTTCCTGACAAGCTTCATGCCTCGCATGTTAAGCTTTATGTAGAAAAATATTAGATAATTGGTCATATTTTCAAAAATGTTGCCACTTTGTTTTTTATTATTATTATTATTTTATTGCTGCCTTGTAAGTGCAGAGTTTTGCAAGGACAAATGTTGAAAACTGAAAGTGTTTTCTAAAGGTTGTTGAGCGTACGATGTGTCGTAGTTAGCACAGATCAGGGTCAACTGAAACAGCAATGCAGAAAGAATTAGCAATAAACTGTTCATCTGTAGCCTGACGGGCCGGTGGAACAGAGTGTGTGTGTGGGCAGTGAGTTTAATGACTTGTTAGAGTGTCAGGCAGGTGAAAACCACAAAACAACACCTTCCATTCAGGCTTTTGAGCCAGGTCATGTGACTCAGCAAAAAGGTTCTGGGTTCGAGTCACGGTCCCGGGTCTTTGTGTATGGAGTTTGCACGTTTTCCCTGTGCATGCTGGATTCTCTCCAAGTAATCTGGATTTCTCCCATAATGCAAAAACATGACTGTCAGGTTAATTGGTCTGTAAAAAATTCTCCCTAAGTTTGTGTGATTGTTTGTCCTGTCTGTCACCGTGTTGCCCTGTGATAGACTGGTGACCTTTTCAGGGTGACCCTGTCTCTCAGCCATTGACAACTGGACACAGGCAGACCTCATGACCCCAAGGGGACAAGGGTGTCAGAAGACGGATGAAGACGGAACACTCTGAAGCAGATGCCAACTTGATTTTTTGTTGACTTTTGTTCACAATATTTTTTGGATAATTAATCCCGCTGATTGTGAATGCTGTGCACCTGGAAGGATTTTTGCTTGTACTTTTTAAAACATTTTTTTTATAGTTGTTATAATGCATAAGGAGTCTTCATGGATGCAGAGTCAAACCAGAGCGTGCAGGGAAAGAGAGAGTCCAAACCTTTTCTTCCATCATCTCTCTGCTCCTCTTTATAAGTGACAAAAGCAAGTGAGGTGGAGTAGCAATGCTTACCACAAATCAGGTCAGAACCTTCCTGCCAAAATAATTTCCATCAACAATCACGCTTTCAAATTGCTTAGGTCCTATGAGTTTAAATATTTCATTTCCCTTTAGGATGAATAAAGTATTTTTGAGTTGAACTGAATTCCATACCCAGTTCATGTAGTTTTAACAAAGAACTGAGTCCAAAAGGTTTCCCTGGTTAATTTGTGAATATTGTCTTTCTAATCTGAAAACAATATCCTTGTTGCTATTGTTTCAGCTCTTCAGCCTTTTAAAGTTCCATGTCTACTTTGGCATCTATTGTTTTGTCTGACCCCGGTCCTAGCTTTCCTAAGATGTTGTTTTTTTACAAGTCATCGAGGTGACATGAGGATGATTGGAACAGAGAACTGGACTTTCGAAGCCAAGATTTAAAAAAAAGGAAAGGATCTCGGTAAAAGTGCAGCTAAGAAGACGTGAACCCGTCAGGGCCAAAGTTTCTCTCAGAGTCAACAGCAATTACTCAGCCCTACCAAACTGATTCTCAGCCATGTTTTTGTTACATGACTTTAAAACGTAGGGATCATCAGTGGGTTCAAATTTTCTGAAAATGGTTTTATTTTTGCAATAAAAATAAAACCATTATTGCGGCAGGATGCCAGGTTGAATGAGATATTCTGAAAAAGATTGATTAAGGAAAACATGTGTACGAGTTTGATGTAACCATTGTCACATTGTTAAAGCTGTACACTTTGCTTTCCTACATCCATAAGACATGAGGCATGCTTACTTAGAGTGTAACACACTGTCTAAAACGTAAAAATGTTCACATCTTCATGGCTTAAATAGCAAAAAATAGAGCAAGACAGATTTTCAAAATTGTTCCAAAGATGTACTGATTAATGTAGTTGTCAAATATTATATTCATTTAGAAATATAATTTTAACAGGTGAAAAATGATCCTTGCTTATATGGGCAGGAAATTATGAATGCACTGTACTGGCTATGGATACAGATATAGAAAATACTAAGAAATACTATTAAAAACAAATTAACATGAACAGTAATTAGTGGGATGATTCTACAGATGTAAGAGGGGTTGGTGTAAAAATGGGTTCATACTTCTACTCACTCCTTTGAACTTGTAAATATACTTTACTAATTTTCTTCCTTTTTGCTTTTCTTTTACATTTATCTTGTTTGTATTTGACTTTATTTTATTACACTATTTTCAATAAAGTCGAACGACAAACTACTATCCTAATAAGTGAAGGACAAAAAAACAGGAAATAAATAGAAAACATTATTTGAGTATTTTAGCATTTTAGAAAGTCATTTGTAACTAATGGCTACAAATGAAAGGTCTGGGGAATATGAGAGGAGGCATAGCAGACCTGACCTGTTTGAGTGAATAATCTCACTGGCCTGACTGATCAACTGATTCAGTTCTTTTGGATGTTAAACAGAAAAAGGTAATGGACCGAGAACTTGTATTAATGGAGAGAACACTCTCAGTAAATCACCTATAAACCACAGTCAACGTGTGTTCACTGATATTAATGCTTGTTGATTTCCTCTAGAGTCATGGTCTCAGCTCTCTGAGAGGAATATCTGTGTATTTAAAATTGTCTTACTATTTTTTTTTTCTTTTTGAGTGATGGTAGGAAACTGATTGGCCAGTAAATTAGATAATCTTTGCATTAGAAGAGTCTGCTACCTTGTTGGGTCTATACCACTTTTTCAGTCACCATGGTCACATGATACTCCACCCTTCTTCTGGTTTTTATTCCATGCAGGTCAAAAAAAAAAAAAAAAAAGATTTATATGAAAACAATGGTGTAAAATTCCCCTGGATGGTCTTCCATCCATGTTGGATCTGTTTTTTTGGGGGGTTTTTTCACTCCGCAAGAAAGATGAAGATAGCAGATAATGAAGTTTTTTTTTCCTCATCACTGTTTAATACAGCGCTGCTGTGCAATCAAGAGAATGGAGGGTTTAGAGATAAAGTGTACGCTTCTGTCAAGAGGCTTAAATATCAGGAGTTGACTGTAGATTATGTGAGGGGATGATTTGCATACAGACACTCTTGACAGAATCGATGAAGCACAAAGTACTAACTCCCTGCTTCACTGCATAAAATAAGGTGGACATTTTCATCCACCAGGGAAGACTTCTCTTCAGCAAGAGAACAAAGGGCTGCTGGCTACAAAGACACGCTTTAGATAAAATAACTGCAGGTGTCTCTTTTAAACTCTGCCTTCCCCATCTGTCCCGTTTCAACCTCAACCCTCATTGGATTTTATTGGGTGCTGGTGGAATTTTGGTACCTGGTTAATAACTGTGAATAGGAAGGAAAATCAGGATATTATTTTGTACTCAACCCTTTTCACCTTGATACCCCTAAATAAAATTTGAGGCCCCCAAAATCTGGCCATTAATGTGGTTGTTGAAAGCAAGCTGTGGATAAGTCCTATTCCTCAGAGAGTTTGAAAGCCAGTTGGTAACAGCGTTACCTACTACACTATTATATTTGTTATAGTATTTTTATATAACATTATATAGAGTGTGGGACATATTTAATCATGTCTAATGTAAAATGTGACAAAATAGTATGAAAAGATTCAATCACTATGGAGAAGCAGAATTCCATTTTTTAGGTCGTTAATCTATAAGGGCAAAAACGGCAAAACATCATTTGTTGAATCACTTTGAACTGTCTGGTTGCTGAAATGGTGAACATTTCCTCACTTTGTCACATTACCACCTCAAACATCCATGTATTTTAGTGTGATTTGGTGGAACAGCTAACAAAACATAGGGCATACAACAAAGCAAAGGAAGGATAAATGCTTTTGATTCTTTTTTTTTTCTTTGTTGCAAATAAAAATCAGACATGAAATGCATTTTCATCTAGCTTCTCCTGACACAGTATTTTGTAAGAATCACCTTTTGCTGCAGTTATAGTCTTTACCAGCTCTGCACGTCTTCAGACTCTCTTTTCGCCCATTCTTATTAGCTAGATCGGTCATGGTGGATGAAGGGAGCCTGTGAGTATGATTAAGTCATGAATATCCAGTAAGAGCTGCTGCCAAAGTGGTTTTTGGAAAAAAAATAAAGAAACATGAGAAAGCAAAAGATTTCACTTCACTGAGACATTTATTACTTGTTCTAAAACAGTTGCCTCATGAATGATGTCCTCAAGCTGCTGGTAGAGACTATATAATAACATTTTATGGCTCCTATGTGAACAGATGCTGTCGCATGGGAAACCTCTATTTTGGTTTTGTAAACTTACTTTTTTGAGTTTCTTTTTCTTTTTTTGACTTACTTCTGCCTGGTGATAAGATCAGAAATAAATACCCCAGGATTGTGTCTCGGCCTTGTAGTTTGTGGTGCTGCAGTTCACTAAATCTGAGGCTGTTATTTTTTTTAAAAGGCAGCTTGAAAACAGCCTACTGCTCTGGTTCTATAAGGTTTCCAGACTACGTACAGGTAAGCTTTATGGCTCAGTGGATCTCAGTCAATGAACCACAACCAGGTAATGTAGCAGTGCTAAAAGCTTCTGGTCCAACACAATCACAGGTGTGCAGCCAATGAGCTTTATTCAGTCAAGTTTGAACTACAACCATTTCAACCATGAAAACATTTTCAGCACCAACAGCCTCTGTGTGGAGCCGAGGTATGTATGGAGTCGGGACTCACAAAAACCTTCTTTATGTTGTTTTGTTGCTGATATTTAATTCATCTCCGGTGTGTTTTAACATGTTTCTTATACAGTTTAAAGTTGAAAATACATATTAATGTGCACTGTAAGTCACAATCTTTGGCGTGTTTCGACTACTTCCTCCCGACAGAGTGAGTCTACCTGAGCCAGATGTGTTGTAGTCCCAAGTTAAAAACACTTTTTTTTTAGCTCTACAAACAGATTTTTATTATGGAACTAAGATCAGGATTTTGTGATGGCTGCTCAAGAACACTGACTTTGTTTCTCTTTAGTCATTTTGCAACTAATTAGGCAGTATGCTTACCTTCATTGTCCAGTTGGAAGTCCTACATATGTCCAGGTTTTACCTTCCTGGCTGATGTGTGCAGGTTTTACTTTCACAAATGTATCTATGCTGTGCTTCCTCATGATGGCAGGCTCACCAGGTACTTCTGTTCTTGGTTAGAACTCACCTTTTACACCAGAATACAGTCATCTCTGTGGAACCCAACTATAGAAAATATTACTAGACATTTTCTATTTTTTGGTCAGATTTCATAGTTTATTTATTTCTTCTAAATCCTATAATTGTTTTAAATGCTTTGTTCAAATTCAGGTTTGTACAACCCTACAGTGGTGTACATGGGTCTTCCAAATGCATAATAAAAGCAAGCAATCAGATAGGTTACAAAGTGGTTCAAGAATGTCATCAATCTGAAGTGGCCATTACAAAGTCTTAATATCAGTACCAAAAACAAAAATGGGAAAAGCACCCTATAAACCTGCCCCAGATACACCAGTCCTGTCTGGAGGAATGGGACAACATTCTACTAAACTATCATAAGGCTGTGGAAAATTACTAATGACTTGATCAAAATCATATTTTAAAGGTTGCTCTAAAGAAAATGTAGGTAAGATTTAAAGCTTAGCGAAAGTTTGTATTATTACTCAGTACTCTGGCATTAGTCAAATGCAAATAACTTCGATAACCATCCAAATCAGGAAAAGCTTTGCTTGATTTAATGTAAGGCAGTGAAAATGAAAGCCGGTTTCTCTTGTATGCAGGTTATACAAAACCCAGTTTCAAATGTACGCATGCATCAGTATACTATTTATTTCAAAGTGTTTAGAATTTCACATTATCATTATACTGTGATTCCAAACCACTAAGGGATTCCAGCATGAATGAGTTTATCCTTGTTAGCAGTCCCACATACACAGCGTGTCCTTGAGAAGCACCAGAGTCCTACCAGTCTCCATGGATGCAGGAAAATCATGGAGTTTTCCTTTGAGATTGGCAGGAATGTTTTCCACCTGAAAGCAAAGGCAGTAAACAAAGCTGGCTCAAAGGGTTTCCCACCAAGGTTAACGTAGCATCTGTACTGGAAACTCCAAGTCACTATTAGCCAGGAGCAAGTCTACTGCATTGACACAGAACTGCCCACCAGTGGCCCTGCAAGTTGCTTTTCATTAGCTTCTTCCCTACTCACAACACTTTATCAGAGGTGTAATTGTTGTGGGATTTGGTGATGCCGGGGCAAAGGAGCGCTGAAAATGAAATTGATGTTCAAACAAGGGAACACCTGTCAGGCGGAGCCACCTGGGGCTTGGGTTCCTCTGCAGAGGCTTAAAGAAAGAAAGACTTCCATTGGAGATGCCCTGATTCCATTAAGCCTAATTTGGTTCCCTGACTCAGTTCAGCTCCACTATACCAACATGTGTATGCATTCTAGTTAAAATTAAATGAATTAACAATAGAGTTGGTGGATGCTTCACAGAGTGCATGCTGAGTCACTTCAAAGCCGCATGCTGCATCCTTCAGAGACACTCGCAGTCTGATGATTACTGGCATCTAATGACCATTAAAAGGCTCCACCTCACAGACTGATTAGCAAAGTCAAGGGATGTAGTCTGGCAGTGCAATGTTGATCACATCAATTTGTCTAATCAAGCTAAATTCACTTTAATAAAAAAGACACTCCTTATTTGACAACTTTATTTATGCTCCATTACTCAAGCATTGCTCCCAAGATGCGTAACAACGGCTGAGGGAAGTGGGCTGTCTGAGGAGTGAATCAAAGCAGCAGTTTTTAATGCATATTTAAACGCGGAAAGATTCTTTATATCCAAAAACAAGTTATTAATGTGATTCATCAGCATGCACATGCACAAACACGCCTGAGAACATACTTTTAAGAGCTCACGTTGAAAGTCTGGGGAACAGACTAATGTATTTTTAATCAGTTTGAGAAAATAATTTGGCTCTAGCTGACTGAATATAAGGCATCTCTGTTTCACTTCAATACTTTAACAGTGAGCAGCTTAAAATTGAAGGTTTTTGGATTTTTTGTCAGTTTGTATGATAGAAAATTTGAAGGCAATATGTTGCTGTACTTCATTCTTGTACTATGATGTTACAGTACTGAGCAAAATGGACATATATTCAATATATATATATATATATACAATCTATAACACATATAGATTGAATAAAGGAATAAAGGAAACTAATTGCTCCTCTTTTCACTCATTCATTCCACTAACTGAATAATTTCAATATTATTAGGAAAAACGATTGAAATGCAATTTCAAAACCATTGTAATCAAGTGTTAAAATGAATTTATGACACATAATGTTGAATTCCTGAAAGGGCTTTTATTGTCATAACGAGGAAGTGAAAAGGACAACACAGTTTATTTGATCCCTACAAAAACCAAACTGGTTCAATCTCCAGTTGGAGAGATGTACGTTACAACTGCAGCTTCTTCTTCTTTTTTTTATGTCAAGTCTTGGCATTTCAGGAGTTCCGCGTGGAGAAGCTTCTTGCCTTAATCCGCCATAACAGTTTTTTCTCCATAGGAAGGAAATCTGAAGCTGGAACTCTAATTGTAGGATTAACTTTATTTATATGCAATATTTCAAAACAATCAGTCTCGAGACAATCCTTTTAGTATTGAACTCAATAAAAAAAAAAATATCTGACATATTGTACATTATGTATTATCCAGGCACACCAAATGGTGATTCTGCATACTACTTTGTTTGAAGCCAGTCATCATGCAGGTGCAAACCAGGGATGTTCGGTCAGTGGAGGCTAATGCTATTTTCACCCTGTGGTTTGTACTGTAAAGTATTTAGTTTTTTTATTTAGCTTAACCAATTTTGATCATTTTTTCTTCAAAATCACTGAAATTTTGTATTTTCCCATTCAAAGCATCGAGCTGAGGATCACCTTGGATTGCGCAACCTCTCACTAAGTGCACTAGCTGTCATTCTATGGAATCATGTTCTTCCTGTCTGTGCGTCGCCAATAAAATGGTTAAAAAACATTTAATAAATGAACTGATTTTCCATAATTTGATTTATGTATCTGATGCAATGTGCTTCTTGTCACCAACTGTGTGTGTAACATGTTTTGTGTGCGGAGAGTGGATTCGAGGTTAGGTAGGCAGTTCTCTTGCCTCCTTACTGTAAAGTCACTATTTGTTTGTCCAGGCGGAGAGAATGCTGCAAGTCAATGACTGGATACAACATGCTGGGTTTCCATATAGAGAGAAACTTTGTGTTGATATTTCTTGTTTTTATAAAATAATGTACCTTTAATGGACAATTAAAAACCTGTTAACCCTAACTATGATGTTTGTTGAGAGGATCTGATAATGATACAGAGCAAAGCCCTTCGACAAATATGAAACAGCTGCTGTAGCAGAGAAATAAAACATGCATTTTGCTGTTTTTTATTAGAAATCTCAAATTGCCAGTGTTAGAAAGCAGAACACCTTCACATTTCTCCCACAGTAGAACAACAAGCAGAGAGAAAACGTTCAACAATCTCTACCCACATCTGGAATGGGCAGAATGTGGGATTAGGGATTGACAGGAGGCGAAATGAGATCGACTGAATGTTTTACAGAGCTTCATTTTTATAAGCAATGGGCATTTGAATTAGTGGTCAGCCATGTGAGGGCGTTATGACAGTAAAGGTTACCAGAGCAAAACCAAACAGGTCTGACTCAGCGCCCCGCTGTCTGCGCTGCATCCTCAGCGATCGGCTGCCTGCTGAAACTGACTTATGAGTCCAGTTAAGTTTTGGCCACAGTAAATGTCCTGCTGATAGTTTAGCCTTAATATTGCAATTTGTCTTGCCCGTCACTGTGAGGACCTGTGGAAGCGAGTGGTATGTAAAGAAGGCCCAGAGGAGTTTGAGTGCCTGGCAAGTGAAGGATGACAGGCAGCATGTCTCTTTCGTTCGGGAGAGCAGTTCTGCTCGACTGGCTGTGCCCAGCAGCAGGCAGACACAGTGGCACTTCCCCTAAATTAATGGCTGACCCACTCACTACAGAGCAGAGTGAAGAGTTATGGCCAGAGAGCGGTGGCAGGATAGGCAGCAAACATGGCTAACAATGGGGCAGCGGGATGTTTGATGAGGGGAATCAAAGCGGAGGCTCTGAGGTTAAGATGGATGGATTAGCTTTGTTATCAGGAAGGCCATGGAGGCGCAGTGCCGGCTGTCCTCACTAGCTTATCTTCATATCCAAATGGCTAATCCAATCACTGACCTCCTCTGTCTCCCTTCTTTATATTCAGTGATGTTTCTAAATTTGTGACTGAGGTGTCAGTTTGGGTGATTTACTGCTCTGGACTACCAGGTGTCTCCTTCAGGGGTACCCACTTTATTTTGAGAGTTTATTTATTCATCAGTCTCCATAACAAATTGTTTATAATGTGTGTTTTTATTTATTTAGTTTTATTTTTTTACTACTATAAGTGATGGATTCTCCGTCAAATAAAACAAAATCTTTATTGTTTTGCCCATTGGCTGTCAGTTTATTGACCAGATTTTATTGCATATTTTGTCGTTTTTATTATTATTTGTTTATTGTTAGTATTATTTATATCAAATGTCCTACAGGAATAGTTGGGATGTTTCAAAGAGGTAAATATCACCAAAAACTCCATTACCTGAGGTAGATAAATGTCATCTCACACTTATTCTGTAGGAGAACAAATCCTTAAAGCAGTAGAATGCTAACATCTGTCCCGTCTTCAGCTAATATTAGCCATTTCAAGCTCAACCTGAAATATTTATGTCCTTCTCAAAATCATGGAGGAGTCCAACAGACAGAGGCCTGGACAGAACCTGCCTGACCTGTAGAGGGGGCAGCATTATGTATTATCCAGGCACACAGTGTCACATAATATAATCAAGTAACTGAGTTAACTAAAAAATGCTGTATTTATCAAAAGTACTTGACATTGCATCATGGCTATAAGTGACAGGTTGAAATTGTCCTCTGTCTCTGTAAGAACCTCCTACTCCTCCCATCACTCCCCATTAAACACATCATTACAATGCTTAACAGCGTCGTAGATGCTAAGATGAGCTTAGCAGGCGCTGGGTGAAGAGCTCAGCTGGAGACTGCAGCTTCAAGGCGGAGCTTTGTGGAAATAGGCGGAGCTTTGTTATTATTTGCAATTATGCACCCTGAATGGGTTGTAATCCTTTGAGCATGAAGGATTTCTCCTGCATGCATAAAAGAGCAAAGCAACATTCTAGGTGTTTCTTGTTTCTGATGAGAGAATGGCATTATAACACTATGTACTGCTCAAAAATGGAAATGGTAACATGATATCAAACCTTTTAAAAGTTAAGAGTTATAAACCTAATGACAAGGTTCAGTCATCAAAAGAATCTCACTACTTTAAAACTGTTCATGGAAACTTCTGGCTTTATTAATTTTCTGAACATTTTAATATATATCTATATATATATATATATATATATATATATATATATATATATCTTAAAGGGCGTAATGGTGGCAGCCTCAGCCATTTTTAAGTGGACAGCAGAGCGAAGGACGAAGTTAAGGCTGTGGACTTTTGAAGAGCTACCTGGGTGGGCAGAAGAGAAGAGAAGAGAAGAGAAGAGAAGAGAAGGGAAGAGACACCTGCAAATGGCCGGTCAACACGGACACACGCAGTCAAAAGAGGAGACGGCCACTTGAGCAGGAATGCAGAATGTGTACGTTCTGCTTATTTAGCTTCATCCTCACACTCACTCAACGCACTTAAGCAAACAGATGGTACTCCCGCTGATTCAAAGGCTCACGCTGAGAAAGTCTATCTGGTCTTCCCCCCAACCCACTCAACAACCTCAATGAAAAAGGACAACAGATCTGATTGGGCACTTTTACTGGCCTCGCTTGCCTCCTCGACAAATAGCGTCCCTCTCATGCGTGCTTGACTGTGTTTCCAAGAATACGCGCCTGCATGTATGTAAGGCCTGTTTGTGTGCATATGACCTGCATTATCCCGCTTTACTTTGGTTACAGAGTCCTCTAAGTTTTCTTTTCCTTCTTCTTCTTCTTTTTTTCGCTCAGGAGCTGAAGCCCCGAGGTGGAGACAGCAGGGGTCCCATACTTAGTTTCCTGTAAAACATACCTCCGTACTCCACATCCTAATTAATGAGAATGGCATGCCCAAGATCCCTATAAAATCATACAAGACTATAGCAATTTCCTGGTAGCTTGCTCACTCCATGTGCTTCTTGTTCCTCGGCGTAAGAGTTTCCTTCCCTGCAAACCCCATGAAGATTTATATACCACTACCACCGCCATGCTCGCTCCCCACCACCACCAACCCTTCATTCGTCCTTTTTTTTTTCTTCCTTTTTTAACCCTCCCCTCAATGTGATTTGTACTTTATAACATGATACAGAGAGATTAGACTTTCTGTCCTTTTTACTCTGAAATAAAACATGAAGATCTCATGAAAAGAGGCTGTCAGGGAAACATGAGAAACACATGGCGTCTGCTGGTCGAATGAGGAACTGGTTTAAATCATTTAGCCTGGAAGAGGGCGCACATGTTTCCGTGTGTGCGTGTGTGTGTGTGTGTGTTTTCTGTAGGAGTCCCTTTGGGTATGTGTAACTTTGTTGGAGAGTTGGCGCTGAGTTATTGGGGTCCAAAAAAAAAAAAAAAAAAAGCAAAAATGGTCTATTGAAAATGATGTAGCAACACCAACTGATTGCATGCATGGCTGCACCCCAACACTCAGGAGCGGTAACAACGCTCTCTGTCTGAAATGGAACAGATCCCCCACAGAAACACACACACACACACACCTGCGCATGCCTACAGACGTGAGCGCATGCGTAAAGCGAGCGAACTTCCTCTGTGAGTTTTTTTTTTTTTTCTTAACTCCCATGTTTTGCTTTTCTGTTATCATCCGCCACCTGCGATTCAGCGCCACTGCATCTCCATGGCAGCAAGCAACAACATAAACTGGGTTTTAATTTTCTCAATCAACCATAAAGAAGATTTGGCTTGAGCACAAATATGAAAAGTATCAAATTGTGGTTTTGCAGTGAAGAGAAATAATTGTCGTCCTTTCAAACAACACAAATAAAGACCTAAAAGTTACAAGTGTAACTCTTTGTTAGGGTTTGCTAAAATTGTTACCAATATTATCTGATATTAGCAATATTAGACACTGTTTCAAATTTTTTAAATATAATGTTTAGATACGCATATTTTATGTGTTCTGTGGGAAAATGTAGCACATAGAATATAGAAGCAAATGTCTAACATGTTTGCTTCTATTCTCTTCATCCCTCTTTCTTTCCTCTTCTTTTATCTCAAAGTTTCCCTTCGTGTTTTTTACCCCACCCCACTTCCTCCCCCCTTTTCCATATTTGTGTTCATTGCATTTGAAATGAAGTCAACGCTCTAATTGTTTGTTTTTTTTTCCGTCTCAGTACGTGGTAAAAAATACAGTTTCCTTCTGTGATATCTCTACATGCAGTCGGTCTTAAACTATTGTTTCTTTGACACAATTTGGATCATCCAGAACCTTAACCGTACTTTAAAGCTTCAATGTGTAACTTTGACATAAGTATTTTTTTCCCCCACATTTGTTAAAACTGTCACCGTGTCACGACAGTATAATATGAGACACATAATCTGCGAAAAGATCGAGTTCCTCCACTTCCCTGGGCAACGCAACGCTCCCGGTCAAAAACAACCAATCAGAGCCAGGAGGAGGGGCTTATTGCTGTCCATCAATTATGCTCACTGTGCCAATGGCAGAGAAAGACAAAAACATTTATCCACCGTCATCAGTTGCTATGCTAACTAGCTTTAGCATAACCACTGCAATAGGAAGAGAATGATAATATATATTATTTATATATATATATATATATATATATATATTTATGGTAACAAGAACTTGAATATTTTACACAGTCACATTTGTCACTTTTTTTTATTTTAACGTTTGGACACAAAAACATTAATATTGATGCTGATGCACATAATTGCCCGTGTCATGTTGAGTGACTGCAGCCTGAGACCCTGCTCTGCTGTGGTGGCTTAAATGCATCTGCTCACTGATTAGTGAGAAAGCAATTCACGTAAAGATCCGACCCACTGCAGCCGCTAATTTAAAACCAGGCTTTAAACGGATTTTCTGGATGTTTCCACATTCCTCAGAGGGACTCGGTGGGCAGTGTTCGCACATGGCTTTTGCTCTCACGCCGGCATAAGGATGAATCATCGCCACTCTTTGGAGTCCTTTACACAGACCAGGTCCCACTTCAAGGAACCTGTGTGCGCGTGTGTGTGTGTGTGTGAGTCACTGTGGCTCATCTGACGACTTTCCACGGCTTGCTTGCAGCTTCCTGGCCTGATCACTCCCAAGAGACCCATTCAATCAAACTCCCATATATTTTGTAATTACCTTTAACTGATGACTTTATGCAATAGCTGTGTTTTACTGTCTCCTTTAAATGCCATTAATCATTCCGCAGGTTTTGAAGGAAGAGATCCCTCCCCTCTGTTGAGCCAGTCGGGTCCAACCGGGCCTGTTCAGAGACGTGACCCTGCCATCCCTATAACCTGAACCCACCTACACACCCCCTCTTTTTTTGTCCTTTCTTTCTCTCTCTCTCTCAGGGTGTCTCGTGACCAGCCGAGACAGTTTTATGATCCTGTGACCGAGTGGGCAGGAAAAAGGGGACCGTTGCAGGATCTCGGCCGACGAGGAAACAACAAGATTTTCGCTGAGAGATTGATGAAGGAGCTGAGGCGGGATTGATAAGCAAACCGTTGGGTGGGGGTGAGGAGGTTGGGTCAGGGGACACGAGGAAACGGAGGCTTGGCTGAATGAGAGGAAGAGGTGGAGATGCGCCCCATAAAGTTCCTTTCAGACCCATTTGTCACTGACAGGGCTGGCCCGTTAAAGTCAAGAGTTTCGTGTTGTTGCAGGTGCAACGATAAGGAACGAGTCGAGATATGGCGCCTCGCATTTGTCATCTTCCGAACACAAATTCCACGCGATTGACGCGTGAGTTATGCGGAGTTGTGCAGTGGGAGGAGAGGGATGTTGGACTTTTAAAGATTTTTTTCCACACAAAAAAAATGCAAAACATGTGAAGAATGTTTGCATGAAGGCCTTTTTTAAAAAGTTTTTTGCAAAATATCTCATACTGAGTCAGATTGGATGTAGAGGTTAGGCACCAGATTATTGGTTGGAATAACCAATAATCTGGTCATTACATCGGGGCAATTAAGCACATGCTTAAATCTAAAACCGTTCCATTGTCACAGTGTTCGCACATCCTCAAAAAGTCTTAATTTCACGTATCTAAAAAAAAAAATAAAAATCACGGCCTTAAGAAATGTTTTAAATTCAAAGAAGCTGTAGGCTGACCTTAAATACATCCATCACAGGCCTGAAACTGTGTATTCCTTTAAATCAAGGCTTAAAACTCTCCTGTTTAGATTTGCCTTTGATTAGTAATAAGTGAAACATTGACCAACATATTTGATGTGCATTTGACAAAATGTAATGTGTATTGCTTGATTCGTAATTGGTGATTATGTTGCTGTATGTTTTTAAGAAGGAAGTAACTTTGAAGTGCCTCGTTGCTCAGATGTGCTGTATAAATTATAAATAGTCTCGACTTAAATTTTGTCATGGCATGACAGTTTCATCCATTTTTTGCGTCTACCGTGGATATGAATTAATCAGCAGTTGGCTGGACGACGTTTGTTTTCGCCTCGGTTTCTCCTTTGTTGCCAACCCATACTACATGCATTCTATGTGAGAAAAAAGCATGGCATTAGGATACATATGCCGTTGTATATCTATCTCTAAGAGCTACAAAGACCCCAGAAATTTCACAGTGTTGGTCCCTTCAAAAATAGCACTTCTTTTATACATTTCTGTGTCGTATAGGACTTAAATTCTAATCATAATCATCCTGAAATGGTCTTTAAAAGCCGTAAACTTAACCTGCTGTTGGTCTTTTTAGTCATACCATCACCTATAACTTTTTGATCGCCATATTTTGTGTTTTTATGCCTCCAGCGGGTGAAGCAGGGGGGTTTAGTCCTCTAGCTATATATTAATTGTTGGTATGTATTTTTTATTTATTTTTTGCTGTTTTTATTGTGACTTACTGTAAAATGAATTGTCCATTGGTCCTCGGATAAAGATCTGAATCTGAATCCTGCATTAGCTCTGGCCATATTCAGACGGTCATCGTCCTACTGAAGGCGAAACTCTGAAAACTCACAAGTCTTTTGCGCCTTCTAACGAGTTTTCTCCCATAATGTCCTGCATTTAAATCGACTCATTCCCCCCGGCCTCCCTGTCCCTGCTGAAGAAAGACATCTTTATTCCACCTTGTATTTAACTACTTTATATTGGTCCAAACCTCGAATGTCAAGCATCAAAGCTTGTGTTTGTGACAATGAGCGTTGAAGCAGTGGTCCTGTGTAACGGGTAAAAACCCCATGTGTGAAAGTCATTTGCACATAAAATATTGCTGGAAGCAAACAGTCGCTGTTTTTCCCCGAGACGGCCGCAGCTTTTACCAGTTTTCTCTCCAGACGTCAAGAGGAGTGACGTGCGTCCCTGAGCAGCTGCTCTTTACCCTCTTCTCTTCACCAGGTGCTATTAGATGCAGAAGACGATGAAAGGAGCCCAGCGGAGCGGCATGTGCAGCCGTGGCTCTGCGCCGGTCTGTGAATAGTCAAAGGTTAGATGTTTCAGAGGTCTTTAATCAAGAAATGTTCTCAATTTCCTCCCGCTGTCTTCCTCTGCGTGACCTCTGGTCCTCACAGTAAGGCTAGACGTGTACTGTAACACCCAAGACAACGCAACTCTTTAATCTTTTGCTCCTCATTAGAATTACAAATCTGTCTGCGACCGACAAAAAGGTGTGTGTGGACCGTGTGCACGCGCGCTCACGCGGCCGGCACGTCTCCACTGGGCCGAGGAGGGACGAAATACTTGAATAACAGCCTAATAAATATCAGCGGCCATTTTATTGGGTTTGAAGCATTTTCGCCGTTTGTTGGGAAACACAAAACCGTGAAAGGTTCCTGGCAAAGTGGCAGGGGTGGTGCTCCTTTCTGGGCCGCGGCGAGCGCAGAGGAAATCTATTCTGACATTAACAGGCTGCCATGGGAAGTGTTTTTTGGATTAAATTGGCATGGCATGAGAGGCCGGCTCGGCCGATCCAGAGGCGAGGGCATGGGTGCACGGGAGGTTGTGCTCGGAGGGCACAAAAGGGGGGCATTGAATAGGCAAATTCGATACAAGAGGAAATAGCCCATCGCGTATGAGGTGTGGATACAGCTGCAATCTCTTTACGAAATGTTATGCACCGACTGCATCAGCCGTCAAAGATCTCTGGGGCCAGGAGCGCGGCCTGTGCTTTCAGATGAAGAGGGGATCTGGGAGAGGGTCGGGGTTCGGGTGTTGTAGAGCTTTCTGTTTCTATATAGCCGTTTTTAAAGTCCAGGGTTCTTGGCATAAACTAAGCATTAATTGCCGGAGGTTGTTAAATAAGTTAATTTCTTCAAACAATATAAAATTGTGATGACGAATGGAAGAGAAAAGAATAGACAAACAAAATAAATAAGTAAATAACGAACAAGACTAGGTAGCTATAGGTAGTCGGGATTTGTCTGTTTTATGTTTCTAGGACTATGGTGATTTTTATCTCACGACCCGTGTCCTTAAATTAGACGTTTTCTGCGGCATTGCGTGCACAAGGCAACATGTGGTGGGGGCTGGAAGTCATAAAAGGCTCATTTTAAGGGCTTACGAGAAGGGAAACAACTCATGTTCAGAGTAAAAAGTGACTAGAATCCTGTTTCCAGACGTATCAGTCTCAGGGTTTCCAAATGTCTGAGACATTCATTTCTACAGACTAGTGGCGTGTAAATTGCCCTGATAACAGTTTTTAAGGGTGCAGGTTTGGTCTTTTCACCAAGTTTCACCTTAAAACAAGGGATGAGGTGGAAAAATATCTGATGCTCTTCAGGTCACCCCACATATTCTCTCTTGGGCTAAGTTCAGCGTTTTGTGACAGCCACAAAACCCTGAACAAAACATAGACTTCCTTGTCCTTGTGCCACTTTGTAATCACTATGACTGTCAACTTCGCGTCATTTATACAAGACCCATTTATGTCCAAGAACTTGGACTTTGGTGCTTTATGTTGACGCACCAGTTCCTCCAGCCCCAAAACATGACCCTCCCACCACCATACTTCACTGGTCAGGATGGAACGACCATCCTCATCCTTCAAATGTAATGATGGTCATTGTGGTCAAACAGTTCCACGTTAGCTTCATCAAACTACAAAACATGTCTCAAAAAATAAAGGTTATTATCTCTGTGTGTGTTTGCAAACTCCAGCCTGCCTCCTTTGAGTGCTTTCAGAGTAATGGCTTCCTCCATGCTGAGTGGACGGGTTTCACTGTGGATAATGACTCGGTCTTGCCACTTTCAGTCAGTATCGCCAAGACTTGTTTGGCTTTTGGTCAATCGGTCAATCTGCACATTTTGGACCAAAACACATCCACTTTTGGGACACAAAACCTGAGCATAATTGTTTGAACAGATCGACACAGCACTTTCACACATCTAGAAATTGTTCCTAAGGGTGAACCAGACTTGCACAGCTCTGCAGTCCTCTTCCTGATATCTTGACTAATTTGTTTGACTTTCCCAACGTGTCAAACCAGAAGGCAGTGCGTCTCAGGCATAGCCGTAAAATACATCCACAGGTGTGACTCCAATTTACTTAAATGTCTCAGTTTACCTGCCACAAGTTTCCAAACCCAATGGCATCATCCTCATCTTGGCTTCCCAGAATCCAAGATTATGAAAACAAGTACTTCTGATTTTGAGGACTTTAATAGTTGTCTGACATATTCTCTCACTCACTGTAGTGAAGTTTACCAAAGAGAAATAGTTTTGGTCATTTTTGCTGACCTAAAATAAGATGACGTTTGGTCTGATTTAAATTTAGACAGCAAGGAAATAAATGGTGTTTGTCATTTTTGTCGTATTTTGGGGTTTCAAAAACATGTTTTTTGCGCATAATCTGAAGTCGTACATTTTTGACTTAAGTAGAAATCCAACCATAAGTGCCACTACAATAAGACAAGATCCTGTTTGTTTTGGGGGATGATGGGTGTATACTGTCATTGAACCAAACTTGACTCAACTTCTTCTTCTTTGTGTTTATTTCTTAGACTGCCAAGACTCCTCTCTCTGGATCAGCAGCAGATAGTCCAAAGCAGACACGAAAAGAAGACGGTGATACCATCAGACATTAACAGTGGAGGCCTTCAGAAAAGTGATTTTCTTTACACTTTTCAGGAGAAATGATTCCAAAGCAAAACTAGGAAAGGGAATTTAATATCAAGGTCTAACCGGCACGCAATCCAGAGAAGAAGAAACCAGAAAAATAAGCTCATTTAATTTAGTAAACACTTTGAACATGAATCGACAGGTATCTAAATAAACTGTTCATCACAGCCGCTTCAGGGTTAAAAGCTAATAGTCTGAGGAATGCAGTCGGGGAAATAGAAGATTATTTTAGCTCAATCTAATGTCACAGTGAAGGTTCTTTTCCCAAGTCTTGGCCAGATGAGTGGAAGGTGTGCATATGTGTGCAAGACGACCGATATCTGAGGGCCAAAAATGCTGCCAGGCAGTTCTTATTCGTTTAATTTTATTTTTCTGTCCTAGGAAGGGCGAAAGAAATTTTTCATACAGTGGTTAACAAATGTAATCTTTGCATCCTGAATTTTCAGTGATTAAGGCAGATTTCCTTTTTCTTTTGTTTTCTATGGCCTCAGTAAACATTCAGTATTGGGCAAAACCCGCAAGTTGACACAGATGAAATCCAGCTTTGCAGAGCCATCATCAGACCAACCTGAACAAATCAATCTTCTTTCTTTTCGTCTTACTTTCCAGAACATCTTCATATCATTTTGACGGTTTAATTTGAATCTTGACATGGTTTGGTAATTTGTGTGCTTTTTGCCTGAAACTGGCGACGTAATCACATTGTATTTTAATTTCCGCTGTCCATGAGTGTGCAGAAGTGCACATCGTACTCAGACAAGACCAAAACAAAACATTTGTTGTGTAGCCCGCAGAAAAGTATGTATTCCTTAAAACTGTTCTGCTTTCCCACAAAAAGTGTCTGAATTTTGTCCTCTTTGTTTCTAAGCTGTTGGTGCCTCTGTTGCAAAATGTAAAAAAAAAAAAAGTCATAAAAAAAACAATGAGAAATTCTGTTTTTGTTTTTCATTTCTTCATTTTCCTTTATTCTTAAGATTCTTTTTTTTTAATGGCTACAATGAATCATCTTTCTTAGCTGGAACATCTTTGCTTGAGGTATAAAAATGGTTTTACATCTTTTATGTGAATGTTTAGCTTTTTGTCAAATCTATTTCTGCTTTACTTGCTTCAGTTTTACGTGTGATTTTCGGTTTCTCAAGAAAAAACATGAGGATAATTTGGGGGTCAGCACTGAAACAAGGGGGACTCGTTCTATGAAAATATAAATATCGTAACTATAAACATATCGGAATAGTTACAGAACACTCCGTGTGCATAATTATATCCTATCACAATCTTTCTTTTTTGGGGAGGGTAAAAGGGGTGGATTTATTTTTCATATAAAACATTTTGTAACATTTTGCCTATTTTTAACTCTCAATATTGCCGGAAATAATATCATAATTACCTAAATCAATTTTATTCACCTTTATTTTTTGTAATCGTCCGCATGGTTTAAAATGCCATTTTAAAGTCTGCCGTACTTGAGGCTTCCCTCGTTCCCACATCTTTCTTCCTGCCGAGTCAACTGTTGTGATCAGGTGACACAACCTCCACAATTTATGATCTTTACATCCTGCCGCTTTGAGAGAAAGTTTTTTTTTTTTTTTTCCTTCTTCTTTTCATTCTCCACCATTTTGAGAAAAAAAAAAAACAGGGGGCTGTGGGGGCCACAACATTTCAGCTCTTTGTCCTTGAAGGAGGGCCACAAAACCTGGAATGCACCAGGAAGGAAGTCAGAGAAGCACAGCTATCTGGCCTCACCACTTTCCTTCACTTCCCTCCTCTTTTGTTTCCCCACTCCTTCGCTTTCTGATAAAGAGGAGAAGGGATGACGGAGCGCAGGAATGAGCGCCAGGGCCCGGCGCTTTGCGTGTGCGTCTGAAGCGTTTCGGAGGCGGCGGTCTCCCCTTCGAGGCTGTCTCTCATCACAGCATTGACCCCCCAGGAAGCTTTAGATGTCCGCCTGGCTTCATAATTCTCTTATCGAGCTAATCTGGGAGATAAGGAGAGGGGAGCTGAAAGTGTAAACCCGCCACCGCTGACCCGGAATCCAATTGCAGCGGCTCCATTCTTTACCTCTCTGCCTGAGAGGCTTGTTAACGTAGAACAGTTTAATGCATACACGGGCAACAAAAAGACTTGTGTACCAAAGATTTGGTGTGTGTGGGGGGGGGGCTGCAGACACACACACACACCACACACACACATGCAGGTCTGTATAGGAGTATGATTGATCTGGGCAGAGGCAGTGGTTACATCCTGAACTGGAGTTGATTTCCTCTGCTCTCTAAATGCAGACCTGGTGTTTATCATGGGTTCAGCGTCATGTTTGTGTGTTTTCATTGATCGGCGGAAGGTAGATAGAAGGGGTGGGATTGTGTTCGAGGGGAGGAAGAGGAAGGCTGGAATGAAATAGGAGATTTGACGCTTTCTTTCTGTTTCGGAGGTATAAATCTCTCGACTGCCCCGGGCGGAAGCAGCAAGGCCGCGGAGCGCCGGCGGTTCTGAGCAAGCAAGCAGGTTTGCGTTTCAATCACTGATGTGATTTTCCCTTTGCCAAGTAGGGGTGGGCGATGTGGACTTAAAGTTTCATCCCGAAACGTTTTGGTGCTTTTGTGATAACGACAAAAGTGACAATAATAACTATTTATTGCTTCTTTTTTTGGTAACTGTACGGCCGCCGCTAAGCGTCGCAGAAATCGCAGCCTGGCAAACACAAATGTCGCTCTTGAAAAGCGTTCCCTTTTGTTATTCGAAGGAAAAAGTGTGATTTAAATCATTACATTTCAAAAAGGGATTGGATTTGATCGTTCTTTCTAATTTATTGGCACTTATTAATGTTTTCACTGAACAAACAGCAGAGAAAATAGTAAAAATAACAATCCCGTGGAAAAAAGCAAACAGTTTCCAACCTGATGACAAGAACAGCATCTGTCTCAGAAAATTATTCCTGGTACCGTCGCGTCAATCTGTTACGGATATTCAATATAATTATTATTTCTACATTATAGGTTTCATGTATTTTCCAGCCACATATTGCCATTTTGCAGCACTATCGAATATCTATGTTACCGTTAGTTGTTATGAAAAAGATGTACATATCAAATATGACTCTGTAATTTAACGCCTTGAAATTGGGCCTTTGCCTCTTTAAAAAACTCCTGCTCTTCCTGAAACTCCACCTTCAGGAAGTCATCATAGGTCTTCTATTAACCCTTTAACAACGTTTTTACCAGTGTTGCACTGAGAAGTAGCTTGTATAATGGGCTCAGCAGATGTGCAGTTCCACCAGGCGTTTGCTAATTGCTGCTGGCTAGTCTGAAGGAGCCGAGTGGGAAAGTCACAGGGGAGGGGTGATCTATGAGGCGGTAGCTTAAAAACTTGAAAACTTGGAAGCTGCAGCTCTGAGGAGGAGCTGCGTCTCAAAGGCGGGGCTTGGTCCACCCAGGCGTTTCACAAAGCTGAATGGTTGCCATGGGAGATTAAAGGATTTCTCAAACATGCATAAAACCAGTGAATCAAGACAACACTCCATGTATGTTTTTACTGAGGGACTAAAATGCTAACATAATTTACATGCTAACATGCTGTAAAGCTCCAAAAAGTCGATTATACATGGTAATGCTTTTTAAAAAAAAACATTTTTTGCTTCTTTGTCTTTTTAGCCAAAGTCTTTTAAAGCCATTGTGGAAGGTCTGAAGTTCTGGAGCCAATGGACAGTGGTACCACTATTGGCAGCAGATGAACTGACTCTACTAATAAAAGCATAAGCATTAGAGTAATGGATGATATTAACATCATTCAACACTTATTATTATTATAGTTGTTATTAATATTATTATTCCTCACCTGCTCTCTTCCTACTGGCTGCTTGCCGTTTTCCTCTACATTATTCTTCCCTTCCTGCGTGTGATTTCGCAGGACATTTTCCTGCGCTTTAATGCAACAGCTGAACATCTGAGGCTTCAGTAACAGGCGTCCTCTTCTAAGGTCGTTCAAAGTTAAAGGTGTAACGCAGATGCCCCTACTTTTGCAGAGTTTCGTCCTCCAATGCCCCCAAGTGAAATATGACTCATGTATTGTTGACACTTTGAGTTGTTTTTTTTTTCCCCCGTCTCCTCTCTCTCTACCTCTCTCTCTGTATTGTGTGACAGTGATGATAGATGTGTAATTAATGTCTGATTGTACAGGATGGAGTGTGTCTCATCACCGTGATTTACTCATGACATTATGAACTCCCCCCTGTTCGCAGCATCTTCTGGCTGAACTTTAGATTACAGAGCAGGCCGGCCCGGGCTTCTCACAGGTATCACAGGAATCGAGTAATCGCGTGGCACGACGTGATCCTACCCTTTAATTTGCCTCCAACAACTCTGGCTGCTACGGTTTCTTCCTGTCTGATTTTTTTTTTTTTCTTTTTATATATTTTTTTCTTCTTTACACTCTTCTCTGTTTTGTCACAATCTCATTTTTTTCATCTTCACCCTGAACTGACTGCAGGATTATATGAATTGCAGGGTAAAGTCAGCGGCATGCCATCAGCACACACGCCGCTCTCGTCTGCACGTAATGAATCTTAAGACATTCAGCCACGCAGACCCCATAACCGCCCGGGTCCGGCCGTGACCTAATCAACGGCGATACTCAATCTGAGTGATTCATGTCGTGACAAGTTAAAGCTCGAGGAGCCAAAGTTATCGTATTAGGTTAATTCGTCGTATTGTCGTGACTCCGTGTGATTTTGTGTGAAAATTGGATGATGCCAGTAAAAAACCTTAATATAAAGTAGAAAGGCTGGTTCCAAATTTTCCAAAACACGATCAACCCAAAGGGAACATTGTGTGATTTGTCTTTCTTCTTTTTTTACATCAGGATGTAAAAAGAAACTTATCTTGCCTTACCTCAGTGGCTCCCAAACTTTTTTTGCTGTGAGTTTTATTTTCAATCATTTCCCCAAAACCCCCATCTGAGGTCTTATACACTCAAACTTGGCTTCTTATAACACTTTATAAAAGTACCTTGTTAAAGTTAAGCTCATCTATTAAAAACAACAATGCGGTTTCCGTCCTACACTTCCTACCGTAGCAATTCAGCAAATTCACGTTAGGTATCTAAAACATTCATTATAAAGGTTCTCAACAATACACACTTAATCAGGAATAATGGGATTCACGTCAGCCATATGTTTCTCATGAAGTTGAATCTTGAGGAATGTGGTATATTTGGTGAGAAGCGTCAATGATTTGTGAGGTGTTCTTAATGGAGAGACAACAGGGACAGTGGGAGCCTGCGGTGGGACTTTCCCCTCTGCGCAACCACTGCACCCCTAACCTGTTTACCTACAGCGCAGTCATCCTCACTTTTTTAGTTTTACATCTTTACAGTCCTCTTACCTCACTGTGTGTTTAAATTTGCAATATGTCAATTTCCACAGGCATAACGTGCATGCAAAATTTGCTTTTGGCAGCCGCGATGTATACGGACGAGTATCTACATGTTTCCCAGGCTTTCGGGCCAAGCCTAGTCCCCACAGTGCGACCCCTGACACATGGGTCCCAGCCCATTTTGAGCTCATATAGGATGAGGCAATGCAGGACACGTGGAGAAGAGCAGTAAGCAGACACCAGGCGGAGAGAGGACAGTCTTAGCGCACGGAGACGGGAGGAAAAGGCCTTGTCTCTGTAACGGAGTTAGCTGATTTGGGACTGTGGTCAGGTGTCCTCGCGGAAAGACAGCATGAAGTGAGAAAGGCAGTCAGAGATGAAAAGAGTGTCTGATTGTGAGGGATCGGTGAGGACGAGACAGTGTCTGCTCGCCACACGCTTGACTTGACTCTAAACCGCAGTCTGGACCGCAGCGACCTTCAGAGCTGCAGGGACGGCGCCATAAAAGTCTCTCTGAAACCAATAACTTCCTCGCGTTCACGGCTTTGGCAGGACGAATAGACTGAAACTATGTGCAACTTTGAGACCCCGTACAGACGGACAGAGGAGTAGTAAAATGTTGCACTAACATTTTCGCACTTTTTGTTGTACTCTTAAGTTTTCGGAGCGTAAAACACCAGGCTGACAATCCTGCCGTGAACAAACGGAAGCTGCACTGCAGGGCTTCAGGAGTTGGGGTGCATTTACACAAGCCCTGTTTAGTTCGCTTGCATTTTCAAAGGATCTTCTTGGCTCTAGTGGCCTTTATTTGACAGAGAGTGGACAGGAAAGCAGGTTGAGAGAGGGGGGGAAAGACCTTCGGCAGAAGTCAACAGACCAGGACTTGAACCTGTGACGTAGAAGACCTGGGTCGTTTATATCTGTTTAGTCCTCTTTAATGGAACTCCAATTTGTTTGTCTGCACAGTCCAGTTCATTTGGAGAGGTGTGAATTAATAATTTGATCTCTGATGCGTACCAAAAAAAAGCAAAACCGAGGTCTCAGTTCGGTTGAAGTGTCACATTTCAAATGTGAATGTGAAGCGGACTGGAGACTGGACTGCATTATGAATAAATACAACAAAAACAAATGTGCAAGTCTAATGTTAGGAGAAATGTCTAGAAGGAAACCTTACAACTGCTAAAATCTGACATTTTTGTTTATGTTTCATAGAGAAGGATGTTGCGCTCAGTGTCTTCTTTCGAGGTTTTTGTGTTGCTTCGTTCAGAGAACAGGTTTTTCAAAGGGTTGGGTTCGTTTCACCAAACCCAGAGTGAAAGTGAACCGCACCAGCTGAAGATAAGCAACAAATGTTCCAGTTTTGGTGCATAATCAAACCAAATCTACTGCACTACCAGGTGTGAAAACACCCAGTAAAGTCAAATTTGAATCCTGAATGGAACAGGGTTCGTACAGAATTTGGAAAATCTGGTCATATTCAAGGTCTGGATGAGCATCGATGTTTGTCTCCCATCCATCTATGTGTGCGGGTTTTTTTTTGTTTGGAGCTTCCATATCAACGGAAGGCCAGACTCTTGTAGAAATCACTTCAGCATGTTACTGGCAAACTTTAGCATTTAGTTTGAAAGGATTCAGAATTTAAATTTGTGAGAAAGTATGATATATTGACGACAGCATTTGTAGGAACCCAGTCAGCACCGGATCTGATCTCAGAAAATTATCTGTCAGGTTCAACAGAGGGTCAGTACTTTATCGACAGGAATGAGACAGAAAAAAAATGCTACCTACTTGTTAGCATGTGTATCCACAGTGACAGTGAGAGTGCAGTGTGCTGTATTTCTAACATATCACTGGCTTCTTAGCTGTGTAGTCTAAGAATGCAGATTTAAGAGTGGCTCCGGGTGACACTGGATGGTTTACTATGTCTTTAAGTAATTCACAACACTTGACTTAATGGTCTTTGCTCCCAGTGGGGGCATACTGGCCACCTGCCCATTAGGTTCATCATCACATTCTAATCACTTCAAGTGAAGTTGAGATTTACGGCGAGTTTGAAATCAATTTTCCTCAAGACGTTTGAGCGATTTTAAGTGACGGGAACGGGACGCGTGCCCGGAGGCAAAACCACCAGTTCCCAGAATCGCTCTGGCCGGTGACGTTTCATACGGAGGGTCTGTGTTTACGGCTCGCTACGACTCAGTAATCGGTGCGCCGCTCAAACGTCTGCGCTGCTCCACCATTAAGAATACCGCGTCCCCCACACCCTCTCAGTCATGTCTGGACGGCGCTCCAGCACGGCCACCCTCCCCCTCCTCCTCACCACCCTTTGACCAGAGCAGCACAATTAAAGCAAGTGCAGCCTGGATCGCTTCAAATGTGGAGTTTGGAAATGCCTAAGAGTAATGCAGCCCAAACTTCTAAACACCTCAGTCAGCGGGGGCATTGCAGAGAGGCTTTGGGTATTACTCACCGATCTAGTTGAAAACTCCAATTATTCCGTGTCTCTATTCATTACACCGGCAGATAAATACTACTACTCAGAGTGTACAACAGAGATGAAAAAGGAGAATTCCTTCTCCATTTTGTCATAACTTCTCCCAGAGGATCTTCATTACACAGTTCCTGCTCTGGTTAGAGCGTCTCCGTTACGTTGGAGCTGATTGTTCATCTTTCCTTTAGCATGCCCACCGCCGCTAACGCAAACCTCCTGATCAGACCGACCAAAGAGAGAATCTGCTCTTGATCACACGTTCCTTCTCGTTAACTCTCCGTCCGATTAAAGCGGCTCACGGTTGCGTCTCGGGTCAATAAATCATGTTTTCTGTTGCGGCTGAAAAAGCGGTGATGTCTGCGTCTGGATATGGAGTCGTCTCATTTTCGTCCCCAGGGGGGGCAGAAGGGGGTTCTGGGGGAGCCACCCCCCAGAGCAGACTGAGACACACAAATAAAAGAACATGTCATCAGGGTCTGAAAGAAGCCAATTCTCTGATCAAAGACGGGCTGCCACTGGGAACGGGCTCCTCAGACATCATGATACGGCCAGCGGAGCGTGTACATGTACACAGATATGTTTCGGCATCTGGATATTTTTAACTTTGATTAAAACATTACAAATGTCCCTCAAGGAAATTAGGAAGCAAATCAGCTGCCTTTGGCCCCAACAAAGCGCTCGGAAGGAAGGCTTTACAGATAGGAATCTCTCAAGTTCATCGTAAAAGTCATTGGTCATCTGCCTGTGTTTGTGACAATTGTTTCTGAATTTACCTGAGTGGAAAATTTTTATGTTAGAATCGTTAGTTAGGTGTGAACTGCTCGGAAGTGGAAGGATCCCTCTTGAGGTTTATTTGATGGTTTCTTTCTTTGTGTTAGCAAAACCTTTTTAAAAAATTGGCTTATGTGCCAAATTTGTCGGTGTTTCATTTGTGGTTCATTGGTATTATTTAGCCATCAATAGCTGTGTTGACCATATACATCGCCTCATGCAAGCACACCAATTTCAAAGAAACTCATATTTTATTGCTAAAAGATTTTTGCACTACGATGAGGCGTTATTTTATTTTAGTTTTTTTGGGCTGTATCGAAATGAGTGCATTCATAAAACTGCAATGGAAGCACTTTTTTTCGCATCACTCAAGTCATGTGATCAACAACTGTGTTTTACTACTGGCAGAAAAATAAAAACAAAGAAGTAGACAGGAAGTGGTAGGAGGATGATGATACAGCATGTTTTTTAAATGATATATTCCGTGAACCAACGGATTCACATGTGATTTTAATCGACAATTGCAAATTTGTGCTTTTTTTTTTTGTCGTTAGCGAGACATCACAATGGAAATGGCGTAGCTAGCTGCTAAGTTGAGCGATGGGAAAAGAAAAGGCAAAATGTGAAAACTTCAGCTTCATCGTCTATTGGCCACCCGGTGCTTCAACAGCTTCTTGCCAAGAACTGGCTAACATTCTTTAAGTTTGTCTTTTATTAGGCACCTGGCCACTAGCATGGCTGCCAGCAGATATGAGTCATGGCACACAAGGAAAATACAAGCATCTTTCACTGTTTCATCTTGAGATACTAAGTAGGGATTTCAGTAATGGATTAGCCAGTGGAAGCTACATATTATGCAAGTTTCTGTAAAAAGAGAAATCTGTTTTCAATGTTTAAATCATTAATATACATTTGAGTAAAATAAAGTTTATCTCAAACCAGATTTTTGATGTCAAACGCTCCAACCAGGCAGAATATTTTTGATTTTATGATTTTCACAGAGGTATTGAAGTATTACATTTTTTCACAGTTCAGTAAGTATGGTTCCGTAGTTATAATTAACAAACATGTTTGGATTCCCCCCACCCCGCTTCTCTTTAGAACGACGTTGTCTCCATCGTTCTGTGTGGCTTCAAGCTGTCATCAACCAGCATATAAATTGTATAGATCGTAAGTGTTGGTCCAGTCTAACACAGGGAGGTGGATTATTACCAACAGTAGAGCTTATCCTTCAACATCCTCACATTCCTCGTCCCGCGGAGACTGATGATGGTTCTTGGTGTTGGAGAGGAAGTTAAACAATGACTCACTTTACTGAAAGACAAGAGCAAATCGATATCACATGTCGGGGAAAGACATGCAAACGGTCACCTGGGCAGTTTCTCTTTCCTCAACAATGAAATACTGTGTGATTTCTACTTAGACGTTGTGAGAATCTCTCCTGGCATTGGCATGATTAGGCCTCCAGATATTGTTTTTCATTTAGCAGCCGAACATCTTCACATGTCGCCTTTAAGCCCCCCTTTTTAACATTCTCCAGTCCTCCCCTTGTCGGGGATGCACGCTGTTTTGGAGAGCGGGGCTGAAGATGAGGGCTACAGATCGAGTTGGGGAGGCTGGAGTTCAAGGAAAGTCCTGCTGGATGTGTTATTAACTCTTGTGTCACACCAGATGCTCAATGTGGGAGGGTCACAGTTTAGGCCGTCGCACACTTAATATACCTCAGGTGTTTTCCGTTTTTACACCACCGGTACTTTTTTAACGTGGACACACACTGAACACGTCTCTAATTTAGTATTTAGTTACTATCACAAAGAGATAGAGGATGCAGGAGGTCACTCGGCATGTGTTACCCCAAAATGCTGGATTCATTTTACAGTTGGTGCAAAATTCATTTGCCAATTTGACTTTGGTTACATTATACCCAAAGTTCCACAGTGCATCAAATTTCATGTAATGTGGTAAATCTGTTTTGGTTGCTGGTATAAATCCTAATAAACTTCATCCTGTCATGAGCAGATGGGGTCTCATCAGAGTCAAGTCTGTCTCACAAAACATTGTCCAGGTTCTGTCAGGGTGTGACTTCATTTGGTGATGTAAGTTTATGCTGTTATTATGAGCCCCACATATGTAGGTCTGTCCCTCAAGCATTACATTTTGATGTGGCTGAAGTGTCCGCCCGTCACTAGTGGAAAAAACAGACCATCTCTTCCTCTTCTGAATGTCACAAAGCTGTGCTCTCTCATTCGGATTCCAGTGGTCTGTTGGCAGGGCGCTGCAAGGACAAGTCTTCTGATCATTGGCCCTTGAGATCCAGTCGCCATTGTCTCACCTCTAATTGTTGATTGATCTTGGGGGTTCTTGGGGCTGGTGCGTTTTTTCCCATGCAGATTAAACCGTTCTGCTAGAAGTTGTTTCAAGCAACGTGGTTTCTGCGAGGTCAGAGGGCAACTGCATACTAGTGGCCAACGGTAGCAAATAATGTCAATCATGCCAAAGGAGCCACTGGTGCGGCTCACTCTAGCCTCTCTGTGGAATCCTAGGAATGAACTCACCAGGCAAAGACTATTTACTGGAAAGACAGGAAACTCTCTGAGCTCTAAACTTGATTCTCTTGTACCCGCTTTGAATATGTGTGCACATTTTTTACATTTTGCTGTGGTTAAGCCATCTGTTTGACACAGACTGAGCCTGGGTGTTAAACTTCAAGCTGTGGACAAAGAGTGACGTGTAAACAAACTGGCTAATTTCTGTTCTTACCCACAGAATAAAACTCACCCTTTCACTTCTGAGTGGTGCCGCTTTTGTTTGGAATGACACAACAACACTTAGTGACCCGCGCTTTAAAGAAAGATCACAGGTTTAATAAAGCTATCTATGTCATTTAATTATTAATTGGAAAATAATACATTTTTACATTTGAGAAAATTAGGATTCACATTTTGATGAGGCTTGTTTGCTGGACCTTTCAGCAGTCTTACACACACTTTTCATTCATCCAATGTTTTGTGCTAAAGTGTCTTTACATTGGTCTGGTGTAATAAATTAGTCTTCATCAAAATTCAATCAGTTTTCATCATCATGCAAAAAGACTTAAAAATTAACAAGGAAAAAAAAAAGGACGGGAAAATAAATGTATGCGTAATTACCCTATTGAATGTGTTTCACCTTGTGAATTAAATAATCTTTCATTCATTGTGAAACACCTGCTGAGTTATCCATCCATTATCTGTTCACCCTTGTCCCTAGTGGAGGGAGGAGTTGCTGGTGCCGATCTCCAGCTGCGTTCCGGGCAAGAGACAGACCCAGTCTGTCGCAGGTCAACACAGAAACAAACAACCATGCACACACACACACCTAGGGAGAATTTGGAAAGACCAATTAACCTGACAGACATGTTTTTGGACTGTGGGAGGAAGCCGGAGAGAACCCACGCACGCACAGGGAGAACATGCAAAACCCCATGCAGAAAGACCCCCGAGCCGGGAATCGAACCCAGGACCTCCTTGCTGCAAGGCAACCATGATACCAACTGCGCCACTGTGCTGAGTTATCGTTCAGCTGATATTTCATTTGTGTTCTTCACAGTGTGACGGGTAAAACAAGTTAATATTGAGAAGTTAATTATTATATGCTCAGATTGACCCCACAGTGTTTAACAGCTCTGGTTTAAAATAAAAATCAGAATAATTTAACAAGAGTACAGAGTAGCTACTGCTTTCCACTTTGGGACTTTGTGTGTTTTATTTATTTATTTATTTATTTTGCAACTAGGAATACCTCCAAATGTATTTTTTCTTCCAAGTGATGAAAAAGTGCAGCAGATTGACCAGCTGCAGGTGGTCTGCTGCTGTGTGCTGCCCCTTACAGCGTCGAGTTAATCCATGTTCCAAACAGCCAGAGGAAACGCTGGTCACTCTGACACTTTCTTTCAAAAATCTCAATAACAATACTCCAGCAACAAACCCGAAAATTTTAGTGAATTTTGAAATCATTTCATTGTCCATGTGGATATGTGAGCCGTTGGTTGGTTTTATATTGAAGCTGAAGAAAATATTGGTGACATCCTTTTCATTTTAAAGTACAATTTTCAGTAGATAAATTCTGGCTTGTTGTACAGCCTCATAGCCCCACGTTCAAAACTAATGTAAAGAAATGACATGCATGACTAACGTGTGCAATTACGCCCCTTATTTTAACAATTAGCAACACACAGATTCAAATTATGATGCAAGTTGTTCTGTACTCTGAAAGAACAGACGCTAACATTGCGTGATCAGAGAGATTGATACCAATATCTGGGATTTCTTCCTAGTTGTGATGTAGCCCAGTGCGCTCTGTTTTGGCGAAAATACATCTGAAAAATGTCCATGCGCTAGAGAGGTTTCTAGGCTAAAAATGAACATATTTTTACACACAGCTCTGGAAAAACAAATAAGAGACCACTTCAATAAACCTTGTAGTTATTCCACCATCAAATATTAATTTCTGAACTCTGAGTTAAAACAATGGTATTGTTGTTTCTAAATGAACAAGAACTTGTTTTCTTTGCATTATCTGAGGCACTGCAGCTTTGTCGTTATTTTGACCATTTCTCATTTCCTGCTAATAAATACTAGATTTTTTTTTTTTTTGCTTAGAATTTTGCAGACATGTCAGCATTCATAGAATAAAATAACAATGTTCATTTTATGCAAACGTATACCTATAAGAAGTAAAATCAGAGAAACAGAAGATTTTAAGTGGTCTCTTAGTGCTTCAACTCCTACTTGAGTGCAATTTTTATTTGTTAATTTTAGCTACTTCGACAATTTTTTACTCAAGCAAAAGTAAAAAGTAGTTATCCAAAATATGACTGGCGTGAGAGTAAGAACTTATTTGGTAAAAAGCCTACTCAAGTACTGATGAAATTATCTGTCACTTAATGTTTAAAAATGACATCAGACGAACCAAGATATAAAGTTAAGTGGAAATTCTGGACGAAACTGACAATAACTCATATAAGTAACAAAAAAATTAAATTAAATAAAAGAGTCCGAAAATTTAACAAAAACTACATGTGCGCCTGGTGAATTTTTGGATTAAAACATGTTTATCTTTCATTCAGTGGGTAGAAAATCCAGGAATTTTACAGTAGCGATACTTTATAACGTAACGTAAACGTTATTACTGTAGTAAAAGTAAAATGTTCAGCATAGCAAAAATACTCATAGAAGTATTTTTTCAAAAAAGTAACTCAAGTAAATGTAACGACTTGCTACTCAACTCTAATAACATCGTGCTACTAATTCCACTCGGTCAGATTTTTCTCCTTTTGATGTGCTGATGTCTACCAGGCTTAAATCTTGGTAAAGAAAAAAGCCTTTTTTGTTTTTGTATTCTCAATACTTCCATTTTTTTATTTACTGTTTGTATTTTTTCATCTGGATTCATTCAGAGGTTCATAAATTACACCAGGAACGCTTCGTACCCTACTCGTCTTTGCCTTCACTCACTGTTCTTGTATCACCTCATTTTTCTGGATTGATCAAATCTTTTGCATTTTTGTCACAATGATCTGCACACAGACACGTCAGGGACTTCGCTCCGCTGTCTCACAGGTCAGAAGCTCCGAACCGGGACTGTGACTCCATCTCCTTTAGGGGTGACATGACTATGAAGGCGAATCCGCACGAGGGGGATTAGGATTTGCTGCTTTTGAATTTCTCTCTGCCCCTAGAGAGAGATCAGTAAGTTTCCCTGCTGTAGCTGTCAGCGCTCCGTGACCTCATCCTTCAGCCCCGGCGATTTTCTGATGTCATTTTTCACAATGCTGTTAGATTTGATAAAAACAGAAAACTGGTCAAAACGTAAACACATCCCACTCAGAGTCTAGCAATGCAATGCAATTAAACTGCATCACGGTCCATGTCGGAGACTACAGCATCACGGTCCATGTCGGAGACTACAGCTCTGGCTGAACAATGTGGCTGAAAAACATATCGCGATATAAGGATTTGATATCGGTCGATACCGATAATTATTGATCAGTTTCTTTTGTCTTAAATATGTGAAATACTGCCACACTGGTGACATTTCCTGTTTCTGCCACAGTTTTCTCTCAAGCTGTTGTTCTCATTTCCTCCTGTCATTCCACACTGCCATTATTTTTGAAATACTTATGAGGCTCGGTGGCAAAACACGAAACTGTTACTCAGCATGAAGTTGCTACAGGTAACCAAAGAGTGAGTGACTTAGTCGATGCCACCAACCCTGATTTGCTGCTTGTGAGCGGTATAATCCAGCACAGATCTGATAAATTCACATTTTATAGTTTTGCTTTGTTTGATTGTTTTTTCTTTAGCTGAGCTAACCTTAGTTAACATGTTTGTCAAAAATCTGTGAAAGAGCCATTTTGCCATACTGTTGAATATGAAGCCAATTTCAGGGTTCATTTTTTCATGATTTGAAACCAAACTAGGTAGAGGTGTTGTTCTTGAATGAGTAACAAAGGTCTAAACTGAAAATGTATTAGTTTCTATAGGGGAAATTTCAGTATTTTGACATATAGCAAGTTTTGCAGGAACCTTGTGTTCCTGGTTTGCATGCCCACCAAAAAGCACATTAAGTCAAAAAAAATCTTGTGGCCTTTCGGCGTTCTGCACGATTTCGCTTTGTTTTTTCAAACTCCCTAAAAGCAGACGCCTTTCCTCTAAACGACAAGAAAGCACTACATTAAAGAACGGCACGGGGACATCCGAAAGTATGTATTTTTTTCATCCTGCAAGCACCAGTGACCAAATCTAAAAAGATTGGTTAATTCCCGTGCTGACCTGATTAGCAGCTGGTGAGTTGGCAGCCAGGCCTTTTCAACCCAGCGAGGTGCCGGCCGGCGAGGCTAATGAGCTTTAAGCTGCACGGCCAAGCTTCGCTCTGTCTTCTCCTGACCACCTTTCAAGTCCGACCTGATTTCTAAAGAGGCAATTCAGAGTTCTTAGCCGCTCTCGAAAAAAAACAACAAAAAAAAACGATCTAGTTCCTGTTTTGAGAAGGAAAACCTGTCGCTTTTTAACCGACTACCCGTCAGAGCTTTTGGAAGCCCGGATAAAACTCCGGCTGAAGCAGGTCAGATGACTTTTGTTTAACGTCGGCTTCTCGCTATCCATCATTCTGTCCGCATGGGTGTCATAAAAGCAAGTATGTGTGCCAGTGTGTTTATTCATGTGTTTTACGCCTGCCGAGACTGAAAAAGGAAAAAAAAAAAAAAAAATCACTGTAAGGTCTCTCTTCTCGCTTGCCGCAAATGTTCCGAGGAGCCGGCAAAACAATCGGGTTCACTAGAACTTGTCATTCCGAATTGACCCTAAAAACAATCAAGTCATAGGGACCATTAACTATGTATAACCACCATAAAACATGCTGCTGCACCAGAAGAAGAAAAAAGGGGGTAAAGCCGTGGTCACAGGAAATGAGGTAATAAGGACTACACAGCTAGTCAACCTGTCTTGCCGCTACACCGCCTTGCTGACCTGAGGGGAGCCAGATGATTTTTTTCTTTTTTTTCTTTGCTTTTTCTTCAGGGTGGGGGGAAAAGGAGGGCGAGGGGTGAACTGGCGGCGGCGTTGGAGCAAAGCATGTTCTCTAATCTCGAGCTCAGCCAGGCGATCTCATGATGCAGGAGGCTTAGCCACTGCAGTGAAAGCAATCTAATGGCCGGTGAGTAATCAACACTATTACCTGTCTGGACTAATAACCCTTCAGCCTAGCCCACTGGAGCAGGGAAAGTTTTTCCCTTTTAGCAGAAAATAAGGGAAAGACGGGGTGAAAAAAAAAAAAGAAAGGGTGCAACACACAACATAGAAACATAAACACGTGTTTGATTTATCGTTGGCTGCTGCAAAAACTTTCTCCTCGGCAACTAGGAGTAACGTTTGTTTGGTGCAGTCGGAGGGATTTAAAACTGTCCTACGGTTGATTCATTCTTATATGTTTTGCTCTAAACCCGTTTCCCAGCTTGCTTAAGAATTTCAACAAAACCTGTGTGATTATAATCCAGGGATCTAGAAAATATAGTTGAATCATAATCCTTTGAGTTGCTTTTAGAATAATAATAATAATAATAATTTAAAAAATGCATGTAGCATGTCTATATCTGGTTTTAAAAATGTCCTCCTTGTTTTTTGGGCAAGGCAAAAACTGGTTCGGATGGAGTAATGAGAGGGAGGGCTTTGATTAGATTTATTGGGTGCAATAAACATCTTTTGGTTAACTGGTGGGGTTAGGGTAACCTGTAAAAACCTGCGTCCTTGGCGGTATTTTTATATGTCAGCCACAACCCTTCCGCAGTGATGGTTAAATTCAGCTCCCAGAAATGTCCACAAAATAAATCTCCCCCATTCTTTCGGGGGGGACTATTACAAGCTCTTTTGGTTCATAATTACAGTTCCTCGGTTACGATTTTAAAGACCCGCAATCTGAACACCATAAAATCTAATCTGTGATCCCCCAAAATTGTAATTTTATGAAAGTTGCTCTCGCGCCGACAGTCTAGTCCACACCCTCAACAACACACCAGCGTTTCTCTGCTCCAGCGTACTTGTGAGTTGTGATTGTGCTCTTCAAATAATCAGAAACTTGTTTTGTGTTACGATGTTTTTGGGCAACACGTTTACCCTGAAAGAATTCTTGATTAATTTGAATTACAGCCACAAATTAAGGTCGGAGTTTGCCATCTTCAAAACTCACAAAAATTGCTTCTACAGTCGAAACAAGACATTTACCAAAACCAAATAAAAAGACACAAACACGATTTTTTTTTCTCTCACTGTCTTAAGCTAAACCAGACCAAACCTCTCTTGTTTTAGGTCAGTTAGAATTAGCCAAATGATTTTCTTTTTCTAAATCTGAAAGTCATACAGCTTAAAAGACAGTTGTCCCACATAATAATGACCAAATGTATGTAAACAAGGAAAATTACAAAAACAAATCTAAAAGAAAAAAAAATTCTCGCTAAGTTCTCTAGTGTTTAGGAAATAGAAATAATTTAGTTAGCTCTAACTAATCTAAAACAAAGAAAGCTTGGTCTGATTTAACTTCAGACATTGAGATAAATGCGCATGTGTCTTTTTATTCAGTGTATGCAAACATCTGGTTGAGCTGTTTATCCAGGTTGTGTCAGTTTATCTTGTTCCAGCCAAGCTTTCTATTTAGGGCGGCATATTTAATGGAATTCAGTCATAGAAAACCGACAAACTAGGCCTGTTAGAATAAGCAATAAATAAATTAAAACAAACTCAATAATTTATTGTTTCCTTTCTCTCTTTCTACCAACAACTGGATGATAAACGTCTTCAGTCTGGTTGTTTGGTCTCAGCTAGATGTTTTCTGAAGGACAATTTTGTTGACAGAAACTTCATTATTTGTTTTACTTATCATTTGTGCTGTTTATTTTTCTTGAATTTGGATAAATAAAATGTCAGTCCCAGTGATGAATGTTCATCAGAATTTAAAGTCTGCTGATTTTTGAGAACGTGTTCTTGCATTATTACGCCGGTATGGTTATATTAGTTGAAAATGGTCACAAAACACCAATATCATCGTTTATCGCAATAACTTCTGGGACAATTTATCGTCCAGAAAATGGCAAGCCTAGTCCAGATGTAAATAAATCCCAATAATTTTTTTTCACTATTTTTCCACACAAATATTTATAAAATGATGTTTCTAGTAAAATGAAAGCTTTTGAATGCAGGATTCCATATATGGAGTGATGATCAATTGTAGGGCACAAATAAATGCAACAATCTTTCCTCATAAAAGTAAACTGGAATATTTAATTATAAAAAAAGTACCTTTGTAACATAAATAAATTCTCTGGAGATGTACACTGGCAGCAGAGGATGCAATGTGTGGTTTCACTCACTGTAACGATTCAGCCAAGAAAAATCAAAGCGTGAGTTCAGTGAAACATGGATTTCAGTTCACCCATCAAAAACAGTACAAAAAACCCCAAAATAACGCCACACGATTATGAATCACGTCTTAAGCGTGGTCGTGGCTTCAACAGAAGGAAAAACACAAGGAGGAGGAACGGACGCACAACACAGTTCATGCAATGCGATAACAGATCGACTCCTGAGTGGAGTCACCAGCCAGACGATTGAAATGATTGTGGCCTTCGGCTGTGAAGAACCATAAAGTTCTTCAGCAAAGAAAATGTGACGTATTACTATGTTTTTTCTTCCCTTTTTATGTGCCAGTACAAAAATATTGTGTTTTTGGGGGGGAGGAAACATGATCATGAGCTTGAAGACGAGGTGAAGGCCTCAACATTCACCTAGATTAATAACAGAGCACACTTTACTTCTTCAGGGTTTGCTGAAATGTTGCACATCTTCTAGAGTGTCATCTCTTCTGCCGTCATTTGTTGGGGCAGCAGCTCCAGAACCAAGGGACTTAAAAAGGCTCAAAACCCAATAAAAAAGGCTGGTTCTGTTCCAGGCACTGCTGTGGAACTCTTTGGACATATAATGTTGGACAGAGAAGGACTATTCATCAAGACAATGATGAACAATCCCGTACAATATAAGTTGTATGAACATTTAATTAATTTACCTCTGGGATTAAAAAAAAGTATTTTTCAATTGAATTGAGTGTGACTCAAACAGACGGCGTCTTACAGTTTAAGTGGCCCAGAATAATGTTTTGACAAATGCAATGCTGGAGCTAATCTCTATACGAACAGAAGGGCTTTAACACGTTCATGCCAGAACCTTTGTATTCGCATGTTTCCGGTACGCTGCTAAATCTGATACACATAAGCAAGATCTGAAAACGGCAGCAAAGGATGATACTGGAGGTTAATTTTTGCCACGGATAATAATTTCAAACCTTCTAAAGCGTAAAGAGTTGTTCAAATTGAAGCCATATATTACTGCGTGATGAACGTGGCAAAGCGTAGCAAGGAACTTTAAATGGACAGAACAGGAAGTGATTTTGTTTCGATGCATTAGTTATTAAAGCATCCTTGTATGCTTCAGTTAGCTTAGCAGTGAGAAAAATGTATTATTTTTGTAAAGTTATAGCCAACCTAAACAGATTGCTGTGAGCCATTAGCATCCCGTGACGTCACTCTCTAACGAAGTGAACCCTTGCATTGTAAAGCATGCGCCGCACCTGTTTACTTTTACTCTTCATTACATGAGGTACAAACCATTACCAAGACTCAAGTCTCAGACCAGAAGTCTGAGTCAAGTGTCAAATCTTTAGGGGACAGGCCGAAGTCGAACCTGAAGTCTTTCACTTTTGGTACAAACTGGAGACATTTCTATAAACCATAAAGGAACAAGGTTAAATCTTGAAATGAGAACCAATCTCACCATAAATAACTGACAACATGAGCACACACCTGCCAAGGCTACGGCTACTTTCCTTCCCTTTACATCCGAAACCAAAGGAAATTAGTTTAGTTTTCTGTACAATAAATTCACGCTGACAGACAGGGAAATATTGTCATGCACACGCAGCGGTGCCTCTCCTTAATGGGTTCAGATTGGGCTTTCCTCTTTGAATTTATCTCTTGTCATTACACTCAACGAGATTAGCTGCTAAAAGGTCTGACATGCCCATTTATCCCAGACTCCCACAGTGATTTTTTTTTTGGTATTGCATGAAGGAATTTAAATGTGATATTATAATCCAAACGGGGAGAATTACGTTTCGGGCCAGGGTAAACACGACGGCTCTGTTCGTTGCTAATAGCTTTTTTTGTTTTCTGCAATTCGTGTCGTACTCGGCGTTCGGGTTTAGCTAAAATTGGCCTTGAGGTCTCGGTCTGGCGCGGGGGCGTAAGGGGGGATTTTGAACGGGAATCGCTCCACCAAAGCCAGTTACAGGATCCATCTCTCAGAGAGAAGAATAGCAGCGAAAGCGGAAGCCAACTAACCTCTGTCAAAACTGCCATCCATCACTCTGCGTTTTAACCCCGGCCACACTGAAAGACAGCCAATTACTTGGGCCAGTGGATGAAATAAATACGTCCTCACATTAGGGCCCATTACCAGGTTTCTCTCTCTCTCTCTCTCTCTCTCCCCGATTTCTGCTCCCGGTCTGTGGAGGGACGGAGCGCTGGGCCCAGCCCTGAACCATTATGTCTGTCTGGGATCTACTCAGCTATAGCTGTCTGTTGAGAGGTCTCAATCCACACAGCCACTATAGAGCCCTGCAGCCTCGGCGCAAATGACAAAATCTGCCCACCCACACACAAATATTGCATTATCCCTTTAACAAGGAGTCATTAAGTTTGAATTTTTTTGGCTCAATTTCGTATCTTTTTCAATTACGTTATTGTTTCATAACGTTAGAAATGTTCCACCACAGTCTCTCACCATTGTTATGGGTCCAATAATGTGAGGTGGAGCTCAAAGGTGCATATGTAGCTTTTAAAATGAATGGGTTTTTGTTATGTAAAAAATGAGAAATTTGAATGATTTCAAACTAATAATGATAGTAATAGATTTTATTACTAATGTGCTTCAAATCTTGAGATCTTAAAGGGCTACAAAGATCTAAGTATATATATATATATATATATGTACCTGACACATCCTCTGCAATTCAAACCAAATTCGATCATTTAAAAGTTTCTCCACAGTAGTAGATTTTATTTGCAATGCCCTTTAAATCTTTAGATCGCAAAAGCTGGGCCATTTCAAAACCTAATTTTTTATTCTCATAAATCCATTCTATGGTTGATTTGGATGTTCGCCTGAACTGCTTGCAAAATAAAGTCCTGCTGTTGCATTTTAAACTTTCTTCCAGTCACCTCAAACGTTTTTGGTTCAATCTTGCTGCCATTTGGGAATTATTCATAATGTCACCGAGCTTAATAAAAATTTTTTTTAAAAAAGCTATATTTCAAGGGAAGAAAAATTATGGAACCACCATGTTTCACTATCATCAAGGTTATGTACATTACTCTTTTTTTTTTTTTTTTTTTTTTTTTTTCCTTATCCCACCAAATTTTTTATAGAAGAGTGGCCCAAAACGTTAGGGTTGTTTTAATAACAGTCTCGCACAAAGTTCTCTAAGATTTCGCCCAATCGTAGATGTTTTCTTTGGCAGAAGAGAAGTGTCTCTCTTGCGCCTATTTGTCCCTTTACCAGAAGCCTCGTTCCATTTAGAACATGAATACTTTCTTGTTGGAAATGTCTGCATCTTCTTCGGGGCTGCTGTCAGGCTCCGGGCGACCTCTCCAGGCCAGATTCTGTCTCGTCTTTTGAAAAAAATTTGTGAGAACCATTTAGCTTTGTCTCAGCGTGGAGCAGGTGTTGAAGTGAGCTAATCTTCCACCGCCGCGTTAGATTAGCTAATAGCAGCAGTAGCTAACCTTGCCTCAATGATTGCTTGGAATGAAAATGCTTGAGTGCGAATCCTGAAACATATTGTTGCGTTGTTGCTATGACAACGAGCCTGCGGGTCGTGTATCTGACGGAGAGTGGTGAGAAAAAGGCGACTCTGAGTTGCTTCTTTACCGGTTTTCCTTCGTTATTTTTCCCTCGGCTGCGGCGCACTGTGCTAAGTTAGGGCTAAATCCAGCTCTGTAACTGGACAAAAAAAAATAAAAATCCCTCTGTCTCTCTTGAATACCCTCAGCCTGACCTTACATAAAGGTAGCTCGGTATTTGAGTACTGCCTAACTACTACCATTAGCTACAATGTCAAGAGAAAAAAAAAAAAAACAGCCCTGATGCTTTGCACATAGTTTCCTCTGTCTCCCCTTCAGAGGGCTCGTGGAGAGGCTCTTCATCAATCCATTAACAACCAACGCTACTTAACTCCTTTTTGGTCCCATGGATCTGTATTTTAGTTGATTCCAGGTGTCCGAAGTTTACAGGCATCCATTTTTCGCCCTCCCCTCTTTCTGCCCCACCAGAACAATAAACTTTGAGGGACTCAACTAAAAAGGGGTCCACGCATTGGAATAGTGGGGCGGCGGGGATGGAGGGGGTTGGTGGAGTGGAAGGCAGAGAAAGAGGGGGCTCCGTTTATTAGACAGCAAATAGCCAGGCAGTGGGTTTATGATGTGGAAGGTCATTGTTGGTTAATAAGTGGCCACATGAGTGCAGGCAGGTGCTGTGTTAACACCTCCTCTTAACTCGCCTTTCCAGCAGAGGCCATTCATCAACCCAGTGTTAATGAAGGCCATATAATTAATAGGTGGACAGCAGAGGAACCCACCCCCTTTACCCTCCAACCCCAGCACTCCTCTCTCAATCTTCTTCTCTCCTTCCTCGGTTTATCAATGCAGGCTTGTTTGGAGAGCTGGGACAAGACGAGAGGTTCTGAGCTGTGAGAGTGAGAGCTCTTTTCAAGACGCAGGTCGCTCACTGGGACACACCTAGAGCGGCAACTCCCGATGACTTTCGGCAAGGGGGGTAGGGTTTAACCCCATCACATTCGGGGGTAACAAATGAGGAAATTTATACTTCTGAAGAATTTTTAGCAGAAATATAGACGTCGCCTTAACAGGCTCAGTGCCTGATGGATGCAGTTCAACAGGTCAATTTATTTAACCTTTGCTTTTTTCACGCTTCCCCCACATCCCACCCCCATGTTATCCACAGCCAGCCATTTTTTTTTTTTTTTTTTTTGAGCGCGTTCCCCTCACCTGCAGCTTATCTCCACAAATGGAGTGTTGACTTTCTGCTCTTCAAAGGAGAAATACTGTCAGGCTGCTGCTAATGGGGATCAGGAGAGGCTACCGTTCTGGAACTTGTCAAGCCCTGCCCGACCTGCCACCCTGCCCCGAAGTGTGGGAGCTATTTAACCTCGGGTTTCTTTCGTTGTCAGTCCACCCCTACAGTGCATTAACTGTTTCTTTTAAACTAAAAAGAAAAAGCTAAATATTTAGATCATGTGAACAGAACAACATCACATGCCATCAGACTGAGCAGCGGATGTATAAACGCAGCAGCAGATTGGGTGTTTGCATCTTTTGGGAGGCATCCCATCTGTTTTGAAGGCAATGGGAAAGGTAATGGAGTATCACTCCTCATGGTGTACTCCTCCCACACACACACACTCACCCCCACACACCCCTTCAATAAGCTCAAAACTCAACTGTTACATTTTGTTAGGGAACCACAGAGAAATCAACTGGAGAATCAAAATGTCCTTCGCAGTTCCACTCGATTCTCATCTCCCTTCAGTGCTCTGTCTGGGATTTCTCCCATTGAGCGGGATTTTCCCTGTTGAATTTCAACCAGGCCAGTCACCAAACAGAAAGAGGAGTTGTGAACGAAGCTCGAGACTTTTTGCCCTCCTTTAGAATGATAAAAGAGTGCTAATCTCTCTGTTGTGCACCTTAAAGAGAAATCTAGAGAGACAATGTGTACAGCATATCGCCACTGGAGACTCATGAATTTCTCAAACATTTATGAAAGAATCAAAGCTACACCAGGATTGTTTTTGTTGAGGGAATAACAAAACAACATGAGGTAATGCTAAAAAAAATATTTTACATAACATTGCACCTTTAAGGCAAGGTTTTACTTACTTCATAGTAAGTATGTTGATACGTCTTTAGCAAAGTTAAAACAAATTAGAAGTTTATGGTGCTGATTGCGGAGATAGGGTGCCAAATAAACTTAAAATGTCAACACTGTAATAATTTTGTCTCTGTTTTAAAATATTGCATTAAGGGTTTTACTGGACTTGTGTAACTCAAACTCCTCTCACACAGTGTGACAACACCTCCGGACCTGAAACGTTCTGCTATTATTCCCATCACAATAGGTCTAAATAAGGCTGCGGTGTGGTTGCAATACATGAGTAAGTTATTTACCAATCTGACACAGAACATTAAACTAGAACTGCATCCAAGGTAGAATGCTGAACAAAGTTAATTATTTTTCAAATAAATTTGAAGATAAAATTCTAATGTCATGTCAAGTAGTACAATTTTACATTTTGACATGTGCAAAGCAGATTTCTCAACAAATAGATCTATCCCATAACCCAGGATTTTAAGTGAAGTGGAAGAAGACAACTCTGTACCTCTATGTAAGAAATAAATAGTTCAATTGTCATTTATATCCAAAATGTAGAGAACAGAGTTCAGGTTTTAAATGTTAATAATTAAAAACAACAAAATCATGGAAGATAAGAATATCAAATCAAAGTCGGCGTGTCCAGTCGCTGAATTTCTGACTGATGCGTCTCTATTTTTTGTGTTAGTGTGTAAATAGTAAATAAAACATTGTGCTTGATGTTTCGTCCGTACACCCCATCATAATATCCTAATATTTCCATATCTTGACTCATATCTGGCTGCATGTTTACTCGTGTGCACGCTTTGAGTAAGCACGCTAGTATTTCTGCATCTGTGGAGTTGTGTGCCATCTGTGTGCGTGTGTGTGTGTGTGTGGAGAAAGGCTTGGCTGAAGGCTGGGTGAAGCTTCACAATGGTCAACTGAAAAGAACCATTCTTTTATTCAGCAATTAACCCCATCTGGGTAAATAATACGCTGTTGTGCAGCCGAGCCGTCACTGTTATACGCTGAGCCCCGAACCCGAGAGCCCTTCAAACGGCCACCGGTCGCCCAAACGATGACAAGATGCTGCAGAAAACGCTTTTCACAAAGCATAGAATGCGACGTATTGCGTTTCACTGTACAGTTTTAGGAGGGGGAGGCCAGAGATATCCCAGAAAGAGAGGGAGAAAAGAGAGGGAGGCAGCAGGAGGAAGAGGGCCAAAGCACCGGTGATATCACAGATAACGAGTCTGGATGCACTTACCTGCCTGGAAACCCGATATTATTATTTTAAATTCTGGGGGCACAGGCACTTATAAACTCAGAGCAAAGGGAGCGAGCGGTGTTGGAAGAGCAAGGAGGGGGTTGAGGGAGATTGGGTGATGAGGAAGGACAGAGGTAAGAACTGTCCCACCGTGTGGACATGTGGTGTGAGAATTCAATTTGCTCATCTCCTGTTCTAGCAACTCAATTTCACACGTGCACGTGAGCCCCCCTCGCGTGCACGTGAGCCCCCTGGCCCCCCTGTCCAGTCATCCGACGAGTGGGCAAGCTTCCCTCGAAGGAGTGCCGGTAATTAGCGACGGTCAAGTCCGCCGCTCGCCAGATTTACTGTGAGAAGGAAGCGAGTTCTGATCCGGCGGATGTGAGAAACGACGGCGAGCGAGGTCGGTCCGACGTGCACCAGGGCCCGAGGCCTCATTAAGAAAGGGGGGAAGTGGAAAACAGTCGTTCCCACCAGGTTCCATGTTATGATTCCAGCTCCTCGGGGCCCGTTAACGGAGCCTCCCCAAGTCTTTTTTCGGAATGAGATCTGGCCGAAAGACGGACCCTCCTGCGCGCAGCCCTGAGACCCGTGGAAGCCCGCCAGACCACTAAAGGGAACGCAATATTGGTGTCACCTGTCATTTTACGTCCTCATTATCCAGCAGAGAGGCTTCAATATGCACTTCCTAAGTTCTAGGACTTGGGGAGGGTGAGCATCTGGATCCGCACATGTACATAGTTTTGGGAAACGCAGATGGAGCTAACACAGTTAGCGCTGATTCGAACACAAAGGGCAAGAAAGGCAGAATTATTTAACAAATGCAAATTTTTCTCTTGAATTCTCGTCTAGCTGTGTGTCCCGTAACTCGAAAACATAATTCCTAGTAAAGCGTTTTAAAAGAAGTCCCACTAAAACAGTCGATATTTCTACAATAAACTTTTTTTTTTTAAAAATCAACATTTATTGTTGAACATTATTTTGTCCATTTTGGCATTTTTTGCATACATCAAAATAAAAGCAAAGACTTAAGATTAATCAAAGTACAACATTACGGTTTCAAGTTCCAACTCCAGTTTATTACAAAAAATAAACAAAAATAAATAAATAGATGGCCTGATTATTTCTTCATTCAAATAAAATATAGCACAATATTCAGTTTTTAATGTCACGTATAGTGGGACAGAAGAGGAAATATAAATTGGGACTCACTTGTCTGATTGAGATTTTATTTATTTAGAGATTATCTACACAGCTAAATAAATTCAAGCTTATTTGTGTCAAATAAGTTTGACACAGCACATTTCAGACCAGTTAATATTGACATTAGGAAAAAAAAAAACTAGTGTACATGTTCAGACCATGATGCTAAACAGTGTTAACATATCAAAACACAAGAACGAAAATCAGCGAAAGTTTAATGGAAATTCATTTCATTTGGGGGGGGATATATCTGCCCTGTATTGTAATATCCTAAAAGCTATTTTATGGTTCATTGTTAAATTGCATGTACCAGATTGTTGGAAAAAAGCCAAGTGTAATGTAGTTGATTAATTTTCTACAGTATTAACATTTGAATCCCAGATGAATGATCCATGCAGCTACTTTGTATCGTCTGTTCCTTTGCTCTGTAAATCATTTATCCATCGCAGCGGTAAGTGGCCATCAAGCCCAGTCAAGCTTATTTGTGTAGCACGTTTCAGCAACAAGACAGTTCAAAGTGCTTTACATGATAGAAATGTGTAAAGCCCTGTTTTTTTTTTTTTTGCCAGAGTCTAGAGGGAGCTAGGTCTGGACTCTGGCCACTCCAGGATGTTCGCAGACTGGTACTTCCAGATCTCGACCATGTGCTGTGAAAAATGAACTGTCTGCTCAGTCTGAGGTCAAGAGTGTGTCTGGTTTCCTCTAAATGAGACGCCTGGCATTCACACCACAGAGTTCAATCTTTGACACATCAGACCAGAGAATCTTGATTCTGGTCATGGAGCACTTCAGGTACCTTTACCCAAACGGACTCGCTGCCATAAGCTAGTAAGGAGCAGCTTTCGTCCGGTCACTCCACCATATTGGCCTGATCAGTGGGTTGCTATTGGAAGGTGACAGTCGGGTTCTTGGTCACCTTCCTAACCGGCTCTCTCCCCCAATTGTTCAGTTTCGACGGCCGGCAGCGCTGGGAAAAGTCTTGCTGGTTTCGTATTTTTCCCATCGGCCAATGATTGAGGCTGCTGAGCTCATTGGGTCCTTCAAAGCAGCAGCAGGAACGTTGCTGTATCCTTCCATAGACGATCTTGTCTCAGAAGTCTTTGAATTCACGCTTGGTGTGCCTTTCCAAATCAAATCCGTTCATCTGAGTTTACCTCAGGTGAACTCCACTGAAGTTGCAGAAACATCTGGATGACGATTGCAGACTAAACCAAGCAAAGAGCCGTGAGGCCAGGAGTACTTTCTGAGAAATAAGGCAAAAAAAGAAAGTTAGAATAACGACAAAGATATCTCTGCCAATTGTCCTGTCAAGGACAGACACTCAGCTAAACACAAAAACACAGCGGGAATATGTTCCGAGTAAGGAATAAAGCAAAAAAAAAAAAAAAGAAAAACAAAACAAACATTAAGACTACACATAGTTTATGGCAGCTGTTTTTCTGGCAGTTGTGTTGTCCAAGAAAACAGCAAAAAGAGAAGTATGGCTCAAGATGTAAAGTCTGGATAAAAACACAGCAAGGGAGCAGAAATGTAATAACACCTGCAAATAATGCTTAAATGGAGAGTTGCGTTCATCTCTCCGTACGTCTGACAACACTCAGACGTACCGCGGACTTTTACTTTCCTGCCTTGCCCTTGATCTGAACCATACCCATTAACATCTTTTAAATTTACCACGCGGATTATACGAGCTATAACCCGGAGAACAGGGGTCAGTGCAACAAGCGTCGGCCTTAGCGTGCGATGCTCGCGTACGTTTATCATTTGACAACAGCGAATCACTTAAGCAGGGGTTACGTTACAGGCTCTGGGAAAAGTGTGACAGATTTAAACAATAATAAGAGTAATTTATTTTTCTTTGACGAAAAATACTTCACACCGCCTCGCGACTCGAGAGGGGAATAAACAGCCGAGGGAGAGCTCTTATGCTGTTTCCTCTTGCCAAATCACGGTTGGCAGTCCGCTGGGGTTCTGCTGTTTCCTCGGAGCTAATCTCCCTAAATCAAACAATCCGCGGCATATCAAACCAGGAAGTGTTCTTGTGTTGTTTTCGTTAGGTTGCAAAATCTGCAATGTGCAACAACCAGCTCCCGGCCTCCTAATTTCTAAAGCGAGAAAGGAAACATCCTGTGTTTACGAAGGACACGATTGCCTGAAAGTAGTTCATTCCATTCCCGATAACGCGCTCGGAAAAATAATTGGCGACAGATGCGAAACGTCAGCACTTTGAAAATGTTAGTGTTGTGTGCTGTTCAAGTTGTTTTTGTACCCTTGCATATAGATGTTTATATATATATACATATATATAAATTAATAATTTTAAAAAAGCACTTTGCCACCTCCTTTTTCTCGCTTGCTCCTGTGGTTTATTATCTAATCAGTTCAGCCCTTGGACACACAGCCACGCTCAGTGGACCCAGACCACATGGCCAATAGAGCACCCAACAGACTGTGTCATCTCAGCCTGCTGAATCAAAAACAAACACAGGGGCCGAGTTTGCTTTTTTTTTTTTTTTTTTTTTTAATGTAAGAGAAGAGAACACGATTTGAGTGAGAAGATTCTCCCCTTCTTTTTTTTTTTTCTTTTTTTCCCGTTTCTTCTGCTCCCACCTCTGTCCCTGCCGCTGGACTTTGATTTATTTCTTGTCACCACTTCAGACAAATCTGGTTAATCACTACAATGAGAAAGGTTGAATTTTAGACTTTTGCACTGGTAGAACCATAAATCAAGAATGGTAAAAAAAAAAAAACACAAAAAAAACCCGGAAATCTGTTTTGCATGGTAGTTTTTGAAAAGCTTCCTTATAAAATGTTAAAACAAAATTGTTTCTGAAAAGTGAAGTCATAGTATGAGAATACGGTAATAATATTGCTCAGATATTACGACTGTTTATGAAATGTTATGGCTTTATTCTCATATGAGATTATTCTTGTAATATTGTGACCTTATTCTGGTAATTTTATGACTTCATTCTCGTACTTTAATTTTTCGAATTTTATGCTTAGTATGGCCTAAATATTCCATCGCACCATCGGGCAAATTGTTGAAGAACCTGTGATGTGTCCATCACCTACACTACCCGCTGCAACCGTTAACCCGAGTCAAATTTTAAAGCGAAAAAGTCACCCCGAGGAGTTGGACCGTGCTCCACACCTCTGGATCACCTCGGAGCAGAAGGCAGCCGAGGGCCGACAAAAAAAAAAAAAAACACAAACCGAGATGACAGCAGGCACAATTACAGAGCAGCCTGGAGACAATCCCGCACTTTAATGAAAGTCCAGTTTCCCCAGCCTCAGGTAAGTACTCGACGTGATTGTATCTGTGGAACAATTACACTGTCACAATCAAAGGAAGCTTCCTTTAAACGGTCTGTCAGGGCCCTCAGCGGGGCTAATAATCACTCATCTCTTTCCCACTGTGTCACCGAGGTGCTGAATCCCCCCCTTTGTTCTGCACATCACCTGCCTCTCAATAGACTCCTTGGTGTTACACTTCAGACACTTAGATGGGCCACACTTTGAAATGTCGGGCCCTGCCCCTCGGCGGGGCCCCCGAGGGCATGCGAGCTGCTGGTGGATATCCGACAAGCACCGTCTCTGAATCGCCTTTCTTGTCTGCGGGATTCGCTCAAAGCTGCATTTGTTGATGCTGCTTCTGTGCCAATTCTTTTGTCATGCCTGACACTGGAAGAGGGTTTTAATTTATTTATTTTTTTCTTCTGGAATCGTGGGAGCAGTCAGCTGGCAAAAGAGGAGGGGGGGGGAGGAGATAATATCCGTTTCCTAATTTATAGAGTTATCTCGTATCACGGTGTAAAAACTCATCCGTTCGCGTTGGAGCTCCCGGGCGGGCTTCGCTTTGGGTTAAAAGCCGTTTCATGCTTTGCGTCAATTAAAAAGGTATAAGAGTAATTAGAGAGGACGTGGGAGAAAAAGAGGGTATCCTGCAGTTTCTCTTCCACCGTTTAATGATTCGCCAGCAGCCCCGACATGTGGCATGTCTGGAATGTTTGTCCCTCCATTCAGAGCATGAGAGTTATTGTGTCGGGAGAGGGAAGAAAGGGATCTTCGCGGCTATCTCTGTGCGCACACACACACAAAATGCACAAGGGCAGATCGTGTCTGAGTGTGTTTGGACTGTGTATGCGGGCTCAATGCCCTAAGAACGTGGAAACCAAAAGGGTAAAGAAGAGGTTAGTCGGTTTTAAATGATACGCTAGGTGATCCGTGTTGCCCTCCTTAAGAGCCGGTTTTGGTTTCTCTGATTCATCACTGCTCAGAACCAACAATGGATTCCCATTTAGCTACCTTTGTTTTTCTTTTTTTTTGTGTGTGTGTGTGTGTGCATGTGTTTTGGCGTGCGTGTGTTCTCGTCAACCTTTTCTGCCACTTCAGGGCACCTACGATGTGCCTCTTTTCTTTCTCCTCCTCCTCCTTCGCCCTTCATTCATTCCGTCCCTGGGAACACCCCATTCATTTATTTTTTATTAAACTTCAGCGCTCTCCGAGGCTCATTTCCTGCGGTTACTGGTGGACCAGAGAGCACGCTGGGAGTTTCCCAGAGACTGGCAGGGGTTAGGAGTGATGCAGGGGGGAGGTGGGGGCGGCGAGGGCTGCCGTTGGGTCCAAGATGGCGAAAGAGCGAGAGGCTTTCAATTTTAGGAGAGCACTGTCATGTTGGAATTTATGGGGATGGCTGCTTTTAATTGTTACTAGGTGGTAATGTTTGATCTAGGAGGTTTGTTACAGGAAGTGGGCAAGACGTGCAGGTGTACAGCTCTGCAGCGCTCTTCTTCTTTTACCAATTTAACGTCTAAAGTCCACAGATACAGGAAAATACTGCCACAATCTCACCAAAGACTGATTGAAGAGGCGGGTAAAAATTCTGCTCAAGAGTAGCACTACATCAACTTATTTCAAAAGTAAAATGTAGCAATCCAAGAAATTAAGAGTAAAGGAGTATTTGGTAAAAAGGCGACTCAAGTACAGAATAATTGATGAAATCATCAATCATTTAATATTTGAAAGTTACATAATTAGATGGACCAAAATACAAAAGCAAGTGGAGATTTTGGTATGCCAGGGACCAAAATGACAATAATATATGTTGCAAAAAATAGAAAAATCACATAAAAGAAAATGTTTGCCTTTCATTCAGTGGGTAGGGAATCCAGAAATTTGACCCGAGTCAGAGTAGAGATACTTCATAATAAAATTACTCGAGTGAAAGTAAAAAAGTACGTCGTACTAAAAATACTCCCACAAGGATATAAAAAAAAATGTACTCAAGGAAATGTTATTGATTAAATGTAATTAGTTGCTTAGGCCTTTTGGTTTAAAAAATAACTTCTTTGGTTCCCATTTGTGGTCGGTTTCTGCTGGACTACCTTACAGAAAGAGTTCAGAAGAATCAACATTTTTAGCTTGAAAATTAGAGAAAATAAAAATCCCAATTGGAAAATTAAAACAGTTCCTGTAAAATAACTAAAATGAAGGCATTTTCCTTTGGCCATAGCATCTAGAAACTTAGAATTAATAATCCGTCACGTCCTTAATAATTGGAGTATAAATAAAACTAAGCAGAAGCGTTTTTTCCTCTCAATTAGCCCAAAACACAAACCATTTTACTGACCATGTGGTAATTATGGTAGGGACAAAAACATTCAGACTTCACACTATGGCCGACTGGCAATTGTCAAGTAGATGATTGAATCCATTAATTATTTTTGTTTTCTTCCTTTTTAAAGATACTTCCTCTTACTTTAGCCTAATTGTTTATACATCAATTGGATTTGAATCACGATTTGAATAATAATTTTGATCCTGTTTTGCATGTTTTAAGGAATAAAAATATCATAAATCTGTTCTTTGTGGCTGAACAGCAGCTGTCTTGGGAAAACAGAGCATCTTCAGTCAGAGGCTACTTCAGATTCGCTGTAAGACAGACTGCTACAAGAGATCTTTCCTGCCAAACCCGTCACTGTCTCTACAATAACTCTTTGAAGACAACTTGTAATTTCTCTTTGGGATCAATGAAGTGTTTTTGAACTGAACTGAATTAATTTGATATTTTCAGACAGTAGCATAAAAAACAGAAATAAGCAGAATGTAAAGTCTTTTGGTTTGGAAACATCTGTTTGTTCAAGCTTTTTCCTTCTTCTTAAAATGCCTGACCATATGGAAGGTAGCTGGCTATGAATTTTAATGTGAGCACACATCCTATTATGTGCAAACACACATCTTATGAAGGCTTATATGAAGTTGAAATGTATAGGCATCTGAGGAGTAAAGTGTGTGTGCGTGTGTGGGTGTGTGCGTGCAGAGAGAGAAGGAATTAGGGGGTAACCTAAGAAGTTTTGAGAAACATAGGAAATAAAAAATATATATAATGCTATTTTACATGGTTCCTAAATGAACCACCTGGGTACTTGTTGGCACAGATCCCAGTTTTAAGAGGTTTTTTTTTTTCTTCTTCTTCTCTGAAATCATTTATGTCCACACTGGGGATCCCGACAGGGATCCGGTCAATTAAATTATCCCAGAAAATTGTTATATATGAGGTGTTTAGGGTATTGTTTGCAAATTAGTACAATCAGATATCTGGTGCTGTGACAGGCAAGAGTTTTCTGACTTTACATCCATTGAAGTAATTCTGTCACAGAGTAAGATTTTTCCAAGGAAGGCAATCCCAAAATTTGCTTTTGGGAATGAAATAATTAGGATTTATAATAGATGGGTTCCTGATTTATGTTTCAACATAATCAGGCATAACTCTGTGGTTTATTGGGCTGTTTGCATGGCGATATATCAGCCATCTTTAGTTCTAAAGCATTTCACAATCGTACTTATATGAGAATGATCCGAGTTGTTGCAAAGCTGCGCATAAATGATGAACGCCCAATAAATCTTGAATGTTTGTTCTCTGGTATTATACAAAGCCACCAGCGTATTACAAAACCGCAAGTGAATTACAACAGTGGAAATTCATGAGATTGAGATGTTTGAGACCTTAAAACGCTTAAATGATGGGGATTTCAGGATATATATACAGCTTTAAGACTGAGCTACACATTATTTACATAAAAGTTTGCTTTCTTGCTAAAAACTGCAGGTGTTTTTCTTATGGATCAAAATAAATAATAATAATAAAAACTGAAACTCAGTTTCGATAGTCACAGCTTAGCAGCACCCCTCCCCCTGCCACATACCTCAGTTTAACCACCGACAATGACATGCAGTGCTTGGAAGAGCATTCATCATGACACAACCGTCTGACTTTCTGTCTCTGTGCTGACGGCAAGCTGTTAACTTAATGAAATCCATTGAAGGGTTTTAGGAAATAAGAGATGACCTCCCACTAACAGAGTCTGCCACGGAGCTCATCTTAGTAACCTTGCAGTCAAACATTTTCTCAACTGTCACCCTACCCATAGCAGACAACAAAATAATGCTAGTGGATGTCCTTTTGGTAGACGCATGTGCTGTTGTGTTGATTGAAGATGACAAATGATGTCTCAATAGAGTTTAGACAGGTGGCTGCAGTTATGAGACTAGAATGATGACGTCGATTTTCTGCTCCGTTTTAGAATTACAGTCTGCCTGTAGTTTTAGCAAAGGCAAAGCGGAGGAAGAGAACAAAGTTGTTCAGTCGGTGTCTGCCACGCTTCCAAATATTGAACTAACATTATCATAAGCATTTGGCTCACATCTGTACTTCTCTCTTAGAAGTGGAGGATGGTTGTTTACAGTGCAGGCGTTCAGAGGACTGCAGGGGCCGCTGGCGGAAGTTTTTACAAAAGCGGGGCGCTGAGATTCCTTTGGGGGGGCGTTTGCTCCAAGGTAAAGTTTACACCTTAAATGCACAACAATACCATTGCAGTCTACGCCTCCAGGAAGCAATCGTTTCTTGACAGCCAAGCATCCAAACCCTCTGTACAAAGCAAATGGCATCGAACAAGGGGCTGATTTTTACCTGTTTAGTTGCTGATGGGAGTCTAGTACCCGTTCCCTGATGGCAGACACAGACGTCACAAGGTTTTACAATTTATTACCAAAAGTGCTTACATTGGTGACTTCCAGTTCCACAACAACTTCAACTCTTCTGGAATCGCTTTCCACACAGTTCACAGGTGTGTTGAGGAAAGTGTTTGACCATTCTTCTGGAAGTGTGCTTGTTCGGTGAGACACTTGTCTTGGACAAGACAGCCTGGTTTAAAGTCTCCATTGTAACTCATCCCAAAAGATTTATCACACGTCTTAAGTCTAGGGTTTAGGTAAAGACGCTGCCAGACCACTGAAGCTTCTCCCCACCAACCTTAAAACAAGTCTTTGTTTTGTTTATTGCACAGTCATTTTAGAGCAGAACGGGGTATTTCCATAACACTGGGAGTAAGAAATTGTTCAGAATAAATTATTATGAAGCAGTACGAGTTCCTTTCACTGGAACTAAGAGGCAAAGATAAACTCAACTGAACTGCCAGACACAGAGGCATGATTTGTCTCTCAAGATAATACATTTCCACTACTAGATGTAGAACCCAGTGGTGCTGTGATTTACAACACTGGGTCCAGTGCTTTGCATTGCAACTGGTGATGTAAGGCTTGGATTTATCCCCATGAAGTTCTTTCTGCACTGGTCTGGTGCTGCTCTCAAGGTCACATGGTGTTTGCAGGTCTGTTGCTATTTAGTCTGGAGAAAATTGTACACTCTGCACCCCAGCAACAGCTGATCCTCCTCTTAACTGATTTTATGTTGTCCTTTATATTGATTTTATACATTTATGGCCAATAAGGCCTTTGGAATACCTGAATACAATGACTTGCAAGGATGACCAAAGTTTTTTGACATCCATGGTGATAAAGTGACCTGTTTAAGGGAGAACAATGGTCGCATGGGGACTCATTGCATCGTCAATTTGTGTGCAAAATCACATTCGAGAACATGTGCATTTGAATGTGATTAAAGCACACAGAATTTCACACTTTTAAATTACATGTGAGATTTGTGAAAAACGCGTCTTTCAGGCAGGAAGCATGTTTTCATACATTTTGATCATTTGTGAAACTCAAATGTCCTCCATTGCACAGACAAAAGAAAAAAAACACAAAGCAAGAGGCAGAAATAACTGCCAATAGATAAATGGAGAAAGAGTGAAAACAACAGAGTGGTAAAAGGCAAGGAAAGTTTAATTGTACATTAGATTTCAACAAGACAATTCAGTGTGTAATACGATGAAAACATAAAAGCACACTGCAGTGACATAATAAAGTTGGACAAATTCATGTTTCAGTTGATAATAAAGTAATAGAAAAATCAACGGCTACTCTAAACAAATAGGTTTTATTCTTTATATAATAGAATTCAGGGTTTCAACATTTTTGCAGTTTTCTGAAAGTTTGCTTTAAAGGAGCATTAAAACTGAATGCTCATTCTGGGGTTGCAGAGTACTATAGAACCAGAACACCAGAGTGTTCGGGGAAGTTCATAAAATGGCAAAACTTATATCAACCAGTCAATCAATCAATTTTATTTACAAAGCACCCTCCACACTAAAAACAGCTCAAAGTGCTGCTTTTAGAAAATGCTAAGCCAATCAGTGAATTTTACGCAAAAGTATAAAGTAAAAGTATAAAGTAAAGTTTATTCTCCAAGACAAAAGAAGCCAGTTTAAGGACTTTTAAACTGGGATAAGTGAGAATACGAGCAGGTGTGTTCTGGATCAGCTGCAACTGTCTGATCGGTTTTATAGGCAGAGCTGTGAAGAAACTAATCAATACTTCTAAAGATAAACATGTGGACGATATTTTTAAGATCTTGCCAGGACATTAGTCATTTAATCCTGGAAATGTTCTTCAGGTGATAAAAGACTGACTTTGTAACTGTCTTTATATGGCTCTGAAGGTTCAGGTCTGATTCTCACTACACTGAGATTTTGGTACAAATAATTACTGAATCTGTATGCTGACTCTTGATTATTCCCCTTCAGGTTCAAAAGTAATTACTTGAGTTTGTTTTTATTCAACAGAAGAAAGCTACAGGCACATCCATGCACTGATTTGTTCTATGCGTCTACTCAACGCTTAAACAGTTTCATAGTCACCTTGTGACATAGTAACATAGAGCTGTGCATCATTTGCATAATTATGGTAATTTATTTGATTTGCTATAATCTGAGTGGGGTCCTAATATGGAATTAGAAAATGACTTTGTGTTTGATTTACCTAGTAACTGTCATGAGGTGCAAATTACACACACACACACATATATATATGGAACACAGGGAGCCAAAGTGGAAGAAAAAAAAGCATAAATGCAACAACAAAACAACAACAAGGGACATGGGAAAGAAACAGAGAAAATAACAGGAGGAACAATCGAGAAGTGTGAGCAGGAGAGGAGTTAAAATATTGAGAGAGTGACTCGGCTGATGAGATAACGGGTTGCAGGTGTGACGGAAGGAGCAGAAGGCGGATTGAGGAGACAAAGAGAGAAAAAGAAAATGGCACAGGGGGAGAGGGATGTTAGAACATTCAGAGCAAAGATACAAAATTAAACTAGCGTGACCAGGAAGAACTACACAGGAAATAAACTACAATCACTAAAGAACCAAATAAAAGCAAATCAGAAACAATACTGATGTAATCAAAGCAACAGACTTAAGGAACACAGAATAATAAGTTCACTTAACAAGAAAGACTTTGCATTTTCAAAGTAAATTTTCTAGAAATCTACTTGTACATAAATATTCTTGAGGTTTAAAGATCTGAAAATGACCTTTGTGCACTGTGAAGTATGACGTACCGTGGTGTTCGCCTTTACATTAGAGACAACGCTCAATAACTGCAGCTGAGAAAACATTATTTCAAGCAGAAACGGGATCCCCGTCTTCCCTCACTCTGCAAAAGGGTCGGACAATTGTACGGTTTTCTCTCCAGAAATTTGCTGCCTGTGTTACAGACGACAGAGTCTTTGATGCTTTTGGGATATATCACAAATAGCCTGTGGGCAGTGATTTGTTGATTCCAGAGGTTTCTTGATTTGGAGATAGGAACAGGAACGTTTGGCTCACAGGAAAAAGCAATTACACATGTCCATTTTGGCTCACATTTCACATTTTTCCTCCAATTATCTATGCTGCTAAATTACTGCACATCAAGCTACGTCTGCAAATTGGCTTTATTTTGCGGCGATCTAACTCAAATTGCGCTCCGTTTATTTTCTTTTAGGGAAAGCGTATTCTCGAGGATATTTGCTGACATAGGGATTGTTTGGAAAGGAGTTTCTCTTTGCGCCCCCACCTCCACCCACCCGGTATCTACTGTTGCGATTCAAACTTGCCGTCGGACTTTGCGGCAGCAGCGATAAGGAGAGAGGGTTTCTAGAATGTCGCGGTTCCTGCTGATGTTATCTCTTTATGCCTGGGTTGAGTATCTAGACACTTTTAGACTTTGCAATGCTGAAACCTGCCTGAGGCACCGAGTCTCACCGACTTAATCCCTCGTTAAGATAAGACCTTTGTCTGCAATCATAAAGGCTGACGATAAAGATAAGAGATCAAATTTCTTGTGATTTCCATCGGCCCGTAAACGCTTTATATTGAGTCATCCCTTTTTATTTTGGACTACACTTGGGGGGGAAAAGAAAATGTTCCTGGTTCCCGTTGGGACATGTGGGAATCATAAACTGGGTCAAAATATCTTGTGTTTATTTGTTTCAGATAAGTGGGTAATGGCTGTAATTAACCTACAAATGTGTTATGTTAATGAGAACCAAAGCTTGCCGTCGCAAAAACAAAGTGGAAGCTGGTAGGGAAAAGGTGTTTATGGCTGCTGGATTTTCTATTAGCTTCCAGTTTTGTTTTAGAAACTGCAAGTCTTTTGAACAGAGAATGAAACGCCAAATGTCCGGATATTTTATACCCAGAAAAAAATAGAAATATTCCTTTCTGTCACTGAAAGAGTCTTTTGGGTCAGATCCTCAAACCTGAACATTGACTTCTGTCGACGACGTTATCAGATGCAAGAGCGGTATTCAGAAAAGAGAGCTGTCTTACAACAAAGATTATTGTTGGGACTCAGCCATGAAGACCTGGAATGCATCCAAAAAGACCCCCCCCCCCAAACCTATTAATCCCATAAAACACAGTGTTAAACTCAGTTGGAGGAAGTAGAGTATCAGAGTGTGATCATATGAGCTGAGACTGATTAGCTGAAATACCCTTTTTACTCCGTACTCTGAACTGGTCTGATGCACAACAACCAGTGGAGCCCAAATATTCAGTTTACCATTTGGGTACCCAGTGACTATATTCTGCCTTGTCCCTGAATTATTTATAATTCTGCAGAAAGAATCTTTGAATCAAGGATTCCCCCCAGAAACACCCTTTGTCTACCACAGGACCTCCATTGTTCTTAAGAACGTCTAAACCACCGTTTCCAACACTGGTCCTTAAAGCACAACTGTCCTGCATGTTTTAGGTGTTTCCTTGCTCAGCCCAGGTGATTTCAATTGACAGGTGTTTGCTGAACTTTAATCAGCTCAATCAGGCCTATTAAAGTTTGGAAAGATCTGAAACATTTAGGACAGTGTGCCTTGAGGACCAGGGTTGGGAAACACTGGTCCTAAAGTAAGGCCTCATGTCTAGGGCAGAGGTAAGTTAGCTCAAGACGAAACCCTTTAAATGTTGTTCTTCATTAGGATTTTCCCCAGAAATCTAGCTAAGCCTGATGGTAGGGGCGCTGGGGTGTCAGTTGTTTTTGAGTTTAAAAATTTAAAATTGAAAGAAAATTTTGGAAATAAAAACAACAAGGAAAATTCAGAAGTTGATTAAATAAAATTTGTCTTTCTATGGGTTGTTTATGTAAAAACGTAAAAAAAAAACAACAAAAAAAACATTTACGATAAACATCAATCAGCCTGGTGGGGGGCATGTAAAGCCTGGTGGCCTGCCAGGCTTATAATTTTCTTATTGATGCTTAAACTCGCGTGAGGTGAAATTACGTCTATGTAAACACAGCTAAAAAAAACCCCACCTTACCCTAGCTCAAAAAATGTTTTAGCATGAGTTTTTTTTTTGTAAAATCAACAAAAACCCTGCAAATTTATTTTCATATTAAATTGAAGTTGTGCAACTTTAAGGTTAACGGAAAGGCAGTGACTGTTGTTGTGTAATCAAGCAGCAAGATCACAACGAAAAATTGGTTTAAGTGTGAATCCGTGTACAACTAGATTCATTGGGACGCCACACTGAGGACATTGTACATCCTTGAACACAATCCCCCTCCTCCTACATCTGAACATGTTCCAAAACGCCTGTGAACTTTGCAAGCTCTCTGTTCTTCTGATAATTATGAAATATTACAGGTCGGGGTTTTTTCTAGTAACTCTCTAATTTTGCGGATCATAATTGATCACAGGTGTGGCAATGGGGGTGTTTTTTTTGTGTGTGTGTGTGTGTGTGTGTGTGTGAAAGTGCTCCTTTTTTCCCCTCCCCATCTTCTTCTCTGCTCTTGCCGTGAACACAGGTCGTCTCGCAGGCAGGCCGGCCCCGGTTGGAGAGTTTCCCTTTCTCTCAATTCCGGGCGATCCATCGGCGTCTCCGACGAGCTCGTGTCCTTTCATCCTCCTAAGTGCAAAGGAGGACGCCGCTAGCGCTCGCTGTCAGTCCAGCTGGGATGTGGCGCAACTCGCTACATTCCTCCTGTTGCTCTGGTCACTCAGGGTGTTGCGAGCCGTGTGTGCGTGCGTGCTAATGCTTCCACAGTGTCCACACGGACATTGTTGGGAATAGCTGGAAAGGAGGGGGATATTGGATTAGAAAAAGGCTAAGGACATAAATCTCTCACTGAGGCTCTCCACTCCGTCTCTCATCCAGAGGATTTATGATGTTTAACAGACTCAAATAATAAAGAAGAAGGGGGAGGAGGGAGTTTATAAAATTCAGTTTCTTTCTTAGGTTCTGTTTGTTCGCCTGTGTTGATTTTAGTCCAGCGCTTCACAAGCCCCCCCCTTTCTCCTTGATTGATTCTGAAGCCTGTAATTTCCAGATGATCTGGGTTAACTGGAAACATGCAGGCAGCAGGTGTGTGAGCCCTAATTGACAAACCCACACGGTTAGATAAATACAGGTCCAGCCTCGGCACTGAGGCAACAGACTCCTCCCTGGAACACGTGTCGACCAATTTAAAGTGAAACAGAAATCAGTGGTAAGTATTTCCATTTCACCTCTGTCTGAAGTCAGTCGAGACGTGTTGCCGCTCCGACGCGGCGGGGGCGGCACGACAGAGCGGCAGGTGTTCTCATCCTCCGGTGTTTCGGTCCAGTTCACTTCAGAGTCATGACTCATAGGGGACTCAGACTTTCCATTTGTTCAACTTTTTTAATTCAGTGTGTTAAGAGGATAGGGGTTTTTTGTTGTTGTTGTTGTTGTTTTGAAATGGAGGTACTGTGGAAAAGTTTTAAGTAGCTAACATCTTAACTGCATAAGATATCTCTTTTGTCATCTGAAAAGTCTGCAAAGCAAACTTCAGGGGTCCGGGCTCCCCTCTGGTATTTAGACTGTATGTATTACAGCAGGTTCAGAAAGAAAAGTGTACGACTGAAAGACCTAACCAAGTTGAACCAGAGTGAACACGTAAGACTGTAGCGCCGTCAGATTTGGGAGAAAACCTGAGTGACAAACATTTGAAAATGAAGCCCACACAGACAGTTATGAATTGAAAACTGTCAAAATATTGACCCAGGAATCGTTAATGTCGTTAAAATTAAAACATTAGCACTTGTGCAAATGCAGTATTGGACACGTATGCAGAAATGAACTGCTTCTACAAAAGTTCAGAACAAACAGGCGCACACACACACAAACAGGCCACAATACTTCTAGTCTTCAATTTGAGGGATATTCTATGATTAAATAAATAAACGTCTTTTAATAAAATAGAACAATAGCTACCAATAATAGCATTACAACAACAAAGAACGTTTCCAGTCCTGTCGTTCATAGTAAAGAGCCGTTAAGAAGAATCGGCTCGTTCGCAAACATCATGTCACTGTTTTGCAGATGTCGGTCACAGCGTTGTCAGTCGCACAATAAGCGTAGCAAGCGACAGCTTTCATCATCGCACATGCAACAGATTTGTCACTGTACAGCTGGCTTTGCTAACATTTTCCACATAGCTTAACTTTCAAAGTGTCAAAGGTCGGACGTCTCTGAAAGTGAAGCATTGCTGAATTTACACGTCGCCATGTGCTTTCTGGTAATTTTATGTGGTGAAATTGATTGCAGATGAATTGATTTCCAGTCATTTAACTTCACATTACCCCAAGTCAAAAAAAACAACAAAAAAAAGTTATGTGAAAGAGATTTAAAACGTTTCTTTTTGTTTTTTCGTGTGCATGAGAAAGTATTTGGTGTCCAAGAAAACTTTTTTCAAGCTTAGTTTTTGTTAATCTTGGTTTTTAAATTTTAAACAATTTAGCTAAAGCTGTCAAAATTAGTAGTATATTCGCTCTCAAAAGCAAGAATCTTTAGCACCGTGTTAAAATTCAAACATTTATAGGCCTCTGATTAGTATATATACACAGACACAAAATGGCTGGCTTTGCCTTGGGCCGGCTCTGACAGCAAGTGCTGGTACGTTGGATATATTCCCCTCTTCCAGCGTTCACATACTGACCCATTAAGGTCGGCGGTTGAGGCAAACTTTAAAAAACGTAGTTTTGTACGAGTCACATTTAATATGAGCGCATCTGGTTAAAGGAAAGTCTTGAGGCACACCAGCTACCAACAAAATGTCCCTTTAATTAGCCACATTTGTCTTTTTTTTTTAATGTTTTGACAGAAACGCTCACATAAACATACATTCACAAAGACAGGCAAAACAAAGTGTAAGGTCATTTTTATGTTTGACGGCGCCCACTTCGGAGAGTAGAAGTCGTGGCTCTAGTTTATTTTTCTTTAGTTTCTTTTTTTTTTTCTGTTATACTCATACCCCATAAACTATTTGTCACTTTGAAGTACCTTATTATATAACTTCACAATGTGTCAAAGTTGTGCGGAAGTTTGAATCACTGTTTGGCTGAGACATTTTCTTATAACTTGAGAAAAATCAGAAAATTGAGGTTCACGTTTATGAACCTCAATTTTGAGGTCCACACTAAACCTTTTTAGTCTGATACCCGACATAAAATACGGCACAGCCATTTTTATTTCGAAATTACCAGCTTCGTGTCCAAATGGGCACCAATCTGTTTCTGTTAACGTTGAAAAAACAATAGCGCTATTGTAGTGTTTCCATTAAAGAAATGAAATTTTTAAAAAATCCATGTGAACACGTGGGGAAAAAAACTATTGTTTTTTTTTATTGTTATTGTTTTTTGTTTCAAAAAAAGTAAGTTTTCAGAATTTTAAGTTATGCAGTTTTATGTAAATGGACATGGACCTACTTGGCTTTTACATACTTGAAGCTATTTGTCAAAAACAGACCAAATTTAAACATTTCTAAAGCTGGTGGAGACAAAAGACCTGCAGCTGAAGAAGGTTCTGGAAGCCTACGGGTGTAAGTACATATATATATATATATATATATATATATATATATTTTTTTTTTTATCAGTGTGCAGCGACAGGACTTACATTTTAGGGTTTTTCTTTCTGTATTTAATACCCGACTATCGCCAGTCATGTGTACATCATTTTCACCCAGTAAATGTTATGCAAGACTTCCCACAATCTGAAAGACATTTGTATGCTAATGCTCCGTTTTTTATTTGACCCAGTTGTGGTGTTTCATCCCTTTCATTATGGTTTGCAGCTGGAAACAAAAGCTTCCGGCTTTGTTGACAATGGCTGCTTGTAAGTATGCCTGCGTGCGATAACTCTTGCAGACGAGTGTGTACGTGTTGTTGTCTGGCCCGTGTTTACACAGCGTCGCTTTGCAGTCAAGACAGCTGATCTTGGCCAGGAGAGCGCTAGCCCAAAGGGAACAGGCCCTGCGTTTGGTGTGGGCGAACTCAAAGTTCTTGCTGGTGTGTAATGTTTTTTTTTTTGGGTGAAGCTTGACGGATGCGAATGAGCGATAGGAACGGTTTCTTTCCAGCCCCTCTCTCTGTTGTCACCCTCCCCACAGTCATCGCAATGGTTGCCTGTTCTCCATTATGACACATTTCCATGTAGTTTCCCGTCAAATATAAAAAGGCTGGTGTGAATTTTACTGAGTCTAAAACCATGTGTGGACGACGTTTTTTTTTTTTTTTTTTTTTTTTTTCCCCCCCACCTGGAGCAGCTGAATCAGTCTGAGATGTGGAATGTTGAAAGTATCCCGGGGCGGGGCGCAAGGATGTGTTTCGGGACAAACACCCTCAAAAAAAAAAAAGTCATCGTCCCGTTGGCTGCGGGGCGGTTTGGGCGAACACTTCTTTACAATGTACAGGTGCTGAGAAGAGGGGGAAAGGGTGGCGAGGCGGAGGGCCTTGTTTGCACCGCTGTCCAGATCCAGCCCGCTCGCCCTTATGGCGTAATGGGAACTGCCAGATGTGCGCTTAATTATAGCACGGCTTGGAGATTGGTGCTGTTTTTCTTTAGGGAAGCAAAAGCTGAACCGATGTGTAAAGTTTGATGTCAAACCAGACGACGGGTACTGCTTAAAGCTGTGAAGAGAAAACATGGCTGCCGCAGCTTATTCCGTCATATGAAGGAATATTGCCAGGAAAAAAAAAAGAAATGTTCCTGCTTGTATATACATGTATATGTTTATACACATATTTACTGAAATTACTATTTTATTGTTATCTTTAAGCTTCTGGGACAATTTTTTTTTTTTGACATTTGGAACCCATACGGATGTTTTTGTAATGCTAATTGTTGTTTCTGTGCCAAGCTTAACTTTTGGATGCTTTAAGTTCATGTTAGTTTCTTCAGTTACAGATTTTTTTGTTATTCATCATCCTTTACATCCTGCTAACTAGCTAAATGATGCAAATGAACGTTATTTCTGGTAAATCTGATGCAAGGTGTGGAGTCAAGAAGCCTTAATTGAATAAAATCTAGATAAAAAGTCAACATTAAACCACATTAAAAACACAATGTAACCCAGTAGCTGTGCTTCTATTACATTCACAAAAGTGTTTATATTCTGTTAATGTAAAGAACAAAAAAAACAAAAAAAACACAATTTTGCAATTGCAGGGCTTCTTTTAAGAAGCGCAATTAAAATCACAGGTGAACAAGTTTGTTCACATGACAATTTGTCAAACATGCCGTGCCATCATCCGGTTGTTGACCACATGACTCATGATGTGGAAGAAAGTGTTTATTTTTGCAGTTTTGCAAAATAAATCAATTTTGATACAGCCAAAAAAATAAAAAAAATAACCCACACACTTCAAGCTTAAAAAAAAATCAAAAAAAATCAAAAGGTTAGGATGTTTTTTTGCCCCCAAAATTGCCATGTTTTCAAATTTATCTGGCCTTTTCACCTCGAGTCCCCCGAGGTGAAAGATAAAGCCATATATCACAAAAAACAGGCTCTATCTAGCTTAAAGTAAAATGCATGCCATAAAGCATCAAAGAGTGACTTGAGCTTAGAGTCAAACATTTATTGCTGTTTGGCTTCAAATAATCAGTATGGGGTGATACACATTACAATCCCTCTCTTTGTTTACAGCATTTTATCGCCGTCAAGCCAGCGGCACACACACACACACAGACCCCCGCGACAGCGGCGGAGCCGTCGTGATGCATCGTGCCTGGCTGCCTCTTCTGAAACATTTCACTAATGGCATTAATGTTCCGAGCGTTGCAGGCCCTTCACTCTGCCAACTGAGAGACGAGGGGAAACGGAGCGGAGAGGGGAGGTGTTGAGCTGCGGCTGAATCTAAGCAGATGGCACATGTTTTACTTTCTGCCTGGCCATCTGGAGTTTACCTAAACTCATGACTTCATCATCAAACACCGGCCCACCAGCCAACTATGGCACTCAACACACATATACACACACTTACAAGATACGACAGCAGCCACAAGTCCTTTCTTGAGAAGTGTATGCGTGTGTCTGTGTCTGTGTGTGTTTTTTTTCTTGCGAGTAGACACAATTGTATTTGTGAGTACCGGCTTTGTAAAAAATGCCATCCTTCACTCTGTCTAGTGCCCATTCGGACTGACATAACACTGGCCCCCAGGAAGGCCATCATTTATCTAAATGTTCCTTGGCAACGTTTAACTTCTCTGTCGACTTCATAAACTCTTTAATCACCGCAGCCACGGAGGCCCGATCCCTGTCGCGGTCTCCAGGAGGAAGTCGAGAGCAGTCCGTCGACTTCGCTTCCCATGGAAAAGCTTTTTTACACCTGCGCCGGGAGATGTAAGCTTTGCAAAGCGACAGCAGGAGTTGCTAAGCCGCTGATGGAGCCTCAGATGTTTTCCTCAACAAGTTCATAAACTCTGAGTGAGGGCAAGAATAACGACCTTAAGTAGGTGATGTAATTTTTCCAAAACACGAGTGTAAGAAGCGTGTTTAACCCGTGGCACAAGTTAGAGAACGTACAAATTCTTCATGACATAGAAACACCTCTGTTTCTGTCATGAAGTCCAGTTATCCTTTTGTTCTATATATCGTTTTTCCCAAATCGACAGGGGATGTATATCTATATTTTTTATAGATTAGTTGCAGAGTGACAACTTTCAAATGTCTGTTCTTGTTTATGTTACTAGCTTAGTGTTATAGAAAAAAACCTCAGGATATTATACAATAAAATAAATCACTCAATGACTATCGACCTTCCAGACCCAGTTCTGCTCCGAATCCCCAGAAACAAACATGGAGAAGCAGCATCCAGCTTCTAGACACCACAAATCTGGAGCAAACTTCCAGAAAACTGCGAAACAGATGGAACACGCCTGTTTTAGAGTTGCCTTTGATCCAGAATTAATGGAACGCTGACCAACACTGATGGTTTTGATGAAGGCACTTCATAAAATGTAAAGTTTGTTCTCAAATTGGTGATTATATGTGGTTTTTATGACAGGAAACACTTTGAACTGCATTGTTGCTGAAATGAGCTAGACAAATAAGCTTGATTGAAGACTGTGACGTGGCGCAGTCGGTCTCAAGACAGATGAGAAGAAACCGGCATCATACTGATTGTTGGTGGGTTGTGTTCTCTGAAATCCTTCTGAGTTCATCAAACTCCCAGCAGCCAAAGTCTTGCTGGTTTTATACAGAATTGGAAACACACCTGCATTCCATTGAACTGCACCATGAGAAAATAGGTGAAACCAAACAACAAAATCTGAACAAAAAGAAACCAGGAATAATGTTATTGGTCTATGAGTTTTCCCCCAGAAAACTTGCTTAGCCCGGTGGTTGGGCGCTAGGGCAGTCGTTCATCCAGCGGCCTGCTGTGTTTTTGAGTTAAAAAATGTTCAAAGTTGACAGAAAATTTTAAAATATCACTTGGTAATTGTTATTGAAAGACTGGAAGAGTAATACCTGAACACCAAGTATAAAGTCTTAAAAATGCAAACATTTTTAAAAAAGACTTTAAAAAAATAAGCAGTGCTTAGCCTGGTGGGGCACCAGTAAAACCTGGTGGCCCGCCAGGCTTACACCATAAATCTAATTTTCAAACTCAAAAGATTACTTTAATTTGAATATGCAATGCAATGCAAAAAGAAAACCCTCCATTTGCGTGCAATGATGCAATCAGTGACGTCTTGCACCAATTTAAACTGGAACTGCTGGGCTCGACCCTCCCATACATCTGGTCTGGCTGTGGCTTTTAATAATGATGAGTACAAAAAGAAAAAAGTAATTTACCACAACTGTAAAAGAAAAAAAAAAAAAAACACACACATGGATGTAAACTGGAACATAATGCTACCACAAACGAATCAAAAATAGTAAGTTGAGCAAAGTTACAACAGCAATGTTCAAACTGAAGAAATGTGGCCGACTACAGAAAGATGACAAAATATCTGAAATATATCTGAAGGAACAACTGGTGAATAAATACAAACTTTACCGCAAAGATAGATGAATAAAATAGTCTCTAAATAAATAAATAAATATGGCCAGCACGCTCTCGGTGTAAGTCTGATATGACAGTTGCCCAGCAGACAATTGTTCGCACCAAATGGAGTTGGTGTCATAGTCAAGTGGAAAGTGGAGTAGAATGTGTTATAAAATTGTGCACGTGCAATATTGATGACCGCAGCCTCAAAAGGATTGTCAAGCAATCTGCTGAAAAGCTTTATGGAGATGCTGACTTTATTTTTTAGCAGGACTTGGCCCCTGCCCAAACTGCCAGAAGTGCTGATGTCTGGTATCTAACCATGGTGTCATTGGCGTCTGCTTGATTTGCCAGCAAACTTGTCCAACCAACGGAGGTCTGAGAGGGAGACGACAGATATCTATTAAACCAATCTCAGAACAACAGTTGCCAAAACAATTGAGAGCATATGTATGCACATTTGTTATAGGAAACCAACAAATCCTTTTCTAACGGCATCTCAATTGGTAATTTGCTGTATAGAATCCGAGCTGTGACAGAAAACCAGAGTACCCCGAAAAAACAATACGCTGTCAAGGTCTTCTTGCTGTGAGGAAACGATAAAAGCACGATCACGCTAAATTGCAAACAAAATGTATGCGCCTCGTACCAAGGTAAACGGATCATGACGTGCCATGCAAAAACGTGTTTTGTTGCTGTATATCCACTACTGCTTGCTGACTCATTCAGAAGGTATCCGAGCACCTGGTTTTCCTTGCCGAAGCAGCAAACAAAAAAAGCTGAAAAACAAACATGTTAAACCACTGTCAACCAAGGGTCATCGCTTGAGGAATTCCCGTAACAGAGCCGAGAACAAAGGGGACAACAAAGGACGTGGACACTCTTCCCATCTTGTCTCTTTGTGTTTTATAGACTAGCTTCAAGGCTAGTGCTCCAACAGGAAGGAATCTGTTTGTTGTGGTAAAGGGCTTTTCAGGTTAAAGACGTGGTAGTTTCAGTTCATTCCAGATGTCTTGTTTGCGTCATGTTTCTGTTGTACGTGTAATTTCCAAATTTGTTTTCCTGTAGTGTTTCTTCGGTTTTTACTTGCTTGTAAAATTTCACTATACATGATTCATCTGGAAGCTTTTTGAGATTCCCATGTGTTTTTACAGTGAGACACGAGTTTTGTAACGTTTGTTCCAATGAGATTTTTTTCCCAGGATTTTCCGCCTTAAACAGGACAGCGTTTGTTTTCACGTTGAAGTATTCAAGGGATTTCTTTTTTCTTTTTATTTTTACACATGGGTTTCTCGCTGCTTTCAGAAGCACCATCAAAATGCTACTTAAAAGCTTATCCAAACATTTATGGTTAAAGGTAAGTGTGCAAAAGAGTTCATAGTTAATTCAGTAAGAGGATTCGAGCTTGAGGTTCAGCTTTGCGTAAAATTGTCACCTTTGCTACAATTACACACGAGTCTGCAACCGTTCATATTCTTTAAACTTTTTTGAAATTTGTAATTTTAGATGGTGATGCAACATTTTCCAGATTTTTGGCATTAAAATCTGCAATGTTTATATTCAGCCCCTCTGAATCCATACCTCATAAAATCACTTTTCACATCCACAACAGACTTTATCTCTGCGTCGTCTGCACATATACAGATTGATGTTTTTGAGCACAAGTTAATTAAGAATGGATGACTCCTGAGCCATTCTAAAACACGGATAATCGTTGTTAGAAACCGTTACAGATGAAGGCCTTCTATAGACCTCCATCATCTAAACAAGTCTGACCAACATCCTTATCTCCCTGCTTTACAAAAGCCACCTGACAGCATAATCTCGCCACAATCATGTTTTACTGCGGGAATTGACTCAATTTTAATTAAATATATAGATTTTTTTAAATGAAATTCATTGCTTTTTTAAAAATTTTGCATTCAGAAGTTCTGACCGGAACCTTTTGTATTCACATTTCAGGTACACCCGTAAATCTGGCGCACACGCAACATCCGGAAACACAAACGATCGCCAAAAATGCTCAGTCTCTTGCAGTGACGTGCGGTGAGGTTCATTGTTGGTGAGGCATTGACTTAATCAAAATCAGATTTACAAATATAGGCCGCCTGCATGTTATTGTTTACATCAGGAAATTTTGCGCATGCACGCTGGAGGGCAAAAAGACTATTGTTTTATATGCCATGCCGTAGAATCATTCCGTTACCTCAATCAAACTTGGACATTTAGATACTATTAATTTTGTGCTATGTTCCACAGTAAAGGGAAAAATCATTAAACTACAACTCAAAACCACTTCTTTCTCGCTCTCTGTATCAGCTATGCGCAGACTCGTTGCCATAGCAATTGACAACGCCACAAAAATCACTCAAATATTTCCCACACAAAGAGCAGAACATTCAGTCTGTTGCAGTACAATATACTTTTAAGCTTACTGTTTATTTTTTGATTAATAATAAGTGATTGCTGTGGTAACAGGAGAAAACTATATATCGCTGCACTTGACTGACTGTATGGCTAGCTCGCTGTTACTTTCTTACTCTGCAGTTGTGGAGTCACAATGTCTGGGATCAGAGAGAGCGCCCCCTGCCATGAGGCAGGAGAACTGCCTGCCTCACCTTGAATCTGTTCTCTGCCGTTCATGATCGCTCCTCAGCACACGAAACGCATTACACATATTTGGTGACAAAACACACTGTACGTTATATTCGCAAGCTAAATTATGGAAAATCAGTTTATATATGAAGTGCTTTTTAACCACTTTATTGGCGACGTACAGACAGGAGGAATGGCAGTCAGCGCAGTTGGCGAGAAGTTGCGCAATCGAACGTGAGGCTCAGCTTCCTGCTGCCTCACCAGCTTTGCTTCTGAGCATTTGAAAGGGAAATTGCAAAAATTCAGCGTATTTAGAAGAAAAAATAATCAAAATTGGTTAAGCTAAATGAAAAATAAATACTTTATAGTACAAACCACAGGGTGAAAATAGCAATATAAATAATTTTATCACTATATTATTTTCCCATGCCTCACCTGCCTCCCCTGTCCGCACATCACTGGTCTCTTGGCCCCACTGGAGGTTCATTTTTGCTTCTCAAAAACAATCTGATGGGACCCTGGAAAAGACCATTGTTATGTTCAAGTTGTGCCAGAAGGAGTTGGTGTATCACCGAAGCTATTCTAGCCCTAAATTGGCCTCTCAGTGCTAAATGTTGCGACTAGTCCAGGTGGTCCCCAACACCAGTGTTAGCGTTCAAAACAAGTTTTTTTTCCCAAGTTATATGAAAGATCAGAGGTTCCTGAAACACTTGAAAGCTGAATGGGTAATAAAAAAGAGAGATAACAACAACGGATGTGTACGTTCTTCCTGTCTTGTCTCTTGTGTTTTATAGACTAGCTTCAAGGCCGAGGCTCCAACACGAAGGAATCTGTTTGTTGTGGTAAAGGACTTTCCAGGTAGTTTCCGTCTGTTCCAGATGTTTAGTTTGTGTCACTCTTCTCCTGCTTTACGTGTAATTTTGGAATGTGTTTAGAGTAATGTGTTTTTGAGCTTTTTTTTTTATTAGCAACTTAAAATGAAGCCATGTCGTGTTCTTACCACTTTAAAAATATGGACAAGTTTGTGTTGATCTTCAAATTAAAACCCAATAAAATGGTTATTTTATTTGCATATGAAATGTGAAAAAGGTCAAGGTGTTAAAAAATAGTAAATACATATAAAAAAAATTTAATTTGTAGTAAGCAAGTTATGTGTTATGGATTCACTTTGATATCTGTTTGCAAATGCGCTCCTTATCGATTTATTTTGTTTTAGTAAAAACTTTATCCCCTTCAAATGCTTTTTTTTTCTTTCTTACTTGCATGATCTCCCTCGGCATGTTTCTAGAGGAAGGGGCCGAGGTCGCCTCTGCAAAGAAAGTGAAAAAGCTTTCAAAAGCATTTCTCCTGGCCCACTTGCCCCCAAACAAAGCCTGCTGTCAACTGGTCAAGGTTTCACTTCCTAATTACCTTCTCCTGGGGCACAATAGCCGGGCCGTTGCCTAACCCAGGCCACTGCAGAGCTCGAGCATTCTTTCCCAGACAACTGGCCCCCTCCACCACCAAGCCGCACTTTCTCAGGAAATGCAAGATGCATGGCGAATATGGCGGACAGGATCCCGGTTTGCTCTTGAAAGTCTTCTTTACGAGCGAAGCTTACCATAAAATTTTAAGCAACTTTGACTCACGTGGTCATTTAGAACAGATTTCATGTCTGGTGATACCGTAAACTTTACCCAAATATGTTTTCCTTTTTCATTCTTGGTGGCAAGTTCCCCACGCTAAGCTCGTTCCTTGATTCGCGTATTAGACTATTTAAGGCTGCCTTACCCTGGGGTTAGAGGTTGCCAAAAGTTCACACAGACTCCCAATTAAGCCGTCATTTTTCTCCCGAGCTGTTTTTTTCTCGTAAAACTTCAAACCCGACGAGGGCAGGAGCCAGACAAAACAGAATCCGAAGTTCCTCGTGAAAGGCAGCCGCGGCTCAGACGGGGTTCCTCATTGAGCCGAGTGCTGAGTGATTTTCATTGACGCTCCTCTGCCACCCAGGTCACTCCCAAGAACACCCAGACGGGAATTCCACTCGAGCTTATCTCGCCGGCCCATCGACCGCCACCACCGCAGAGGATGAGGGGCGAGCGCAAGGGGGCCTGGACCGAGGGAAGGGTCAAAAGGGTAAGAGTGGGTGGGTGGTGGGGTGTCCTCTGTGGCCAGGATGGATTAGGGGTTAGAGGAAGCTGTTTGTTGTTGGGGTAAGCAGTTCATTCGTGTTTACCAACAATTGCTCTGGGAGATAGAGATCAACGGAGCGTAGGCGATACCGCCGCAGAGTCCGGGGCAGGGCCTAGACGTGCAACAGGTTGCCGGGCAGATAAGGGGCTAGACACACGTACCGTCAATCCTGTGACTTTTTTTTTTCTCTGTCTGTAGAGAAGCAAAAGGAACATGGTGGGGGTAGATGCAATGTGAGCTAATGCTTCATTAGGTCTTTACAACATTAAGCCACTGTTTTTCCAGATGACGAGGCCTGAACTCGCTGCTTAGGTTCTGTAAGCCCTCAGCGACTTCAGAAGCAAACGGCATGAAATCCGATACGTTCAACGTTTGTGTAGATCGGAGCTGCGCCGCCGGACAGGTGGCTTACCGAAACGGTTACAAAGGAAGACATTAAAAAGTAAAATCTCAAATTTAATGTGCTAAGATATCCTTTTTTGTTCATTTTAATGACGCAGGACATTTTCAGGACGCAAAATTTTGTCTCCTGGCTACTATGAAGCATTAGGGCCAAGATGAGAAAACAATTTTTTAAATTGTGGGAATAATGTCATAAAATTAAGAGAATAAAGTCGTACAAGAATAAAGTCATAATATTATGACCTTTTTCTCAAAATATTCCGTCTTTATTCTAATAATTTGATTTTATCTTAGTAGGGCCCTAATTTGTCGTACCTCTGAACTTCTACTCTGGTTTAAATTGTGTTTCTTAAAAAATACCATATTGCATAAGCTATAAAAAAAACTAGAATGAGAATAACCTTCCAAGGATAAAGACAAAGTATTACAAGAATACTTTGTATTACGAGAATAAAGTCAGAATAATACAAGATTAAAATTGTAGTATTACGAGAATAAAAAGATATTACAACTTAATTCTTGAAATTTTATGATTATTTTTGGGGGGGGTTTTTGTTGCTTTTTTTAGTATGACTTTAATGCTCTGTTATACCTGGCAGCTAATACTCTGGGTTTATTTGCATTTCTTAAAAAAAATAATTTATTGCATAGACTATAAAAGATTTAGCTAACAGTTCAATATGACCAAGACAATTAGAAATATTTGCTCAACGTTAATCATGCAGTCTGCACATAACAGAGCCGTAACATTTTGTGCACGTTTTTGACTTTAAAAATGATTTTATCATGTTTTGATAAAGAGATTGTTCACAACGAATCATAGTCAACAATGCCTTGCAGAAGTTTTTATTTTTTTTATTATTATTCTTATAATAAAACAAAATCTGTGTTGTGGAAGTACTGCATACATGCCAAGTGGAAGAAAACTGACATAGGGTTTTTGACATTTAAAAAAAAAAAAAAAAGTAAGAGCATTTGTATTCAGGGTTCTTTACTCCTGATAGGCCTAAATAAAATCCGATGCAAGCTGTGTGCAAGTAAAAAAATATAAACTCAACTGTTTGATAAAGGACTCTGCGATTTGGTAGAGAAAAATTATAAAAACTAAAGGAAATGGCGTTAAAAAATAATCTGAACATTTTCTGATTAATTAGGATAGGAAAAAAATGTGCCAAGTTTTGACAATTTTGCGGAATTTTAATTCCTCATTTAAATTGAGAAAGTGTCAGTACAACTGACTTTCCTTCGCTGGCGACTGAAAGTCTTTTCAGATTTTAGCTGTAAAAATGCTGGAAAAAACATGTGCAGTGTTATTTTCCTTCCACTTCCCTTTCTGTGGCTGTATCACACAAAATCACAGATACATTGAAGCTTTTTATTTTAATGTTTTAGTGATATGAATATTTTTTAGCAATGTCACTCTCTGCGTCTACTTTCCCACATTTCCACACAGAAGGACTTCTTTTCTGTTTTTTGTCCCACTGACCAAATTAGACGTTTCTACATTTGTCACTCATCGGTCCTCCAATCATGAATCGTCTGTTTAGCCGTCTATGGTTTCATTGTGCCCGGCTCCTACTGATCTCGATGCGTTCGGAGTGCCGAAAGATGCAGAGGAGCATCTGAATTGAACTCATTTTTAAAATACGGTACAAGATCAAGCTTAAGTTTACCAAACCCTTTTGTTATACATTTGTATGTATTGAAACCAAAGTCAATTTACTTGCTTGTGTGCACAAACTTAGTGAATAAACCTGATTGCAACTGTTTTCCAGAACAAGGGGGTATATGTTATAGCATTATGTGGTATTTGTTGCCATTCTTTAAAACTTACCCCGGTGTTATTCGCTATCTGACCTGGTCAAAGGGCCACAAACACAATAAAATATATTCATTATGAAAGAAAATGATGCAAAGCGATTTCTATTATGAAGATCATGACGAATGATACAATTATCATCTCCTCGTTATCAGTCGACTCGGCTTCCCGCTGGGCATGGTGACCTGAAGCCCTGTCACAGCAGTCGATGGACAAGCAACTTAAGGCGTGACGGTTCACACAAAGACTCCTTACATTTTGATGAAGAATATCACTTCACAATACCACGACTTGCAAGTTGACATAACTGGTCCCTCTAGGAAGTTGCGATGTTTCAGCCTAAAATTACTGTTTTTCCAGCACCTTTTTTCAAAAAGCTGTCAATTGTTTTAAGCCGTATTTCCGACTCTTTGCTCTTTATATTGTGACCGATTTCTTTCGGAAATGAGCACAACGTCCGTACAAAATCTAGAGCAACGTAACGTTACCTGAACCGTTCTTACCGGAACGATGTTAACGTGGTTAAAATGATGTACTGGCATGAATGAACTAATGAGCATTTAGCTAACACTAGCCACATGCAGCATTATTATTATTATTATTATTCAGGCAAAAATGACAGATAAAAAAAGAAAAGAATGAAAAAATTAAGACACCAATGCAGAAACGTGACGACTGGTGAAACTTGCAGGTCCGCGCAAAATTTGATAATTATGAATTTGCTTTAATAAATGCAAATTCATTTACTCCAGGAAATGAATTTGATCTCCAGGAAATTTTGAACCCAACTTCCTGGAGGAACTGTTTTCTAAATCATAACCATAGGCAAAAACAAAATTAGCCTTCCCTCATTTGCACAAACCCTGTTGATATTTGTCACCACTATGACAAAAACTAGTAGAAATGAAATAGTTTGTGAATAAGCATCCTGAAAAAAAAAATTGCTTCCCCAGCGCTGGTGTGAAACAAATTGGCTTATTATTCTTCTTGCTTTTTGTTTTCATCTGAGCTGAGCTGACTGGAGGCCTGACGTTAAATACGTACTGTACCGAGTTCAGCGGCAATCTTCTTATCCAGCCTTTGGCAGAAAACGAAACAAAAATACCAAAATTCCCACACGAAATTCCTTTTAACTTTTGCAACTGCGAGGGCTCAGAATACTCTATCGGTTTTCGAACCACACACAGAGTGAGCGCCTTCTGTTGAAACAAGTCGTCAGGCGCCGCCTTGAGAAATGTGATTGCGCAGATAAAAAAGGGGGCCGCTCCGGCAAGGCTTTAATGTTTTAAACAGTTTCGGGTCTCGGTAAGCGGAAAAGGAAACATAATCGGGTCTCGTTCGCGGCAAGGGAATTTCGAAAGCAATACTTTTAATGTCAGGGGAAGTTTTCTGAACATGTTTGCGGGTGATGACTTCTGATAATACAATATTCCTGACAAGTAGAAACGAGCAGGGCAGGCATCTTGTGGCAGGATACGCTTTATGAAACAGTTTTCTAATGTCCTGGGCCAACGCGGCTGAGCTACGTCTCTGTGTATGTTGGACCTCGGCCCGGAGAGGATAGCTTCACTCAAAATCCGGATCAGCTCTGTGTTTTAACCTTACCCTCATTCCTTCCCGAGCGCTGCTACATGAGGTCGTGACCTCTATAGCAGGACGGATGAGGGTATACGGAGTGTGTGTGTGTGTGTGCTCCTGTGCAGTAATAGCACAGTGGTAGGTTGATGATGAGTGTTTCTGACTTGATAACTGATCTGCCCCTGTGTTCACCTTTAATCTCTGATGGGCCGGACTGGTGGAAGGGTCACCGAGTGGTACAGGGAGGATTAAAGGGGGAAAAAAAAAAAAAAAAGACTCGATGGTTTGCCTAAATAATTACATCAATTAGTAAGAAAAGCATTCGGAGGATTCCCTTTTTGACTAATATGTGTGGAATTACCCGAAAGGGAACACAGCTATGGATGAGTTCAGTAACAGTCTCGACATAAGGTGGTCCAACCTCACAAGCCTGGCGCAAAAATCAGCAAAGAAAAATCACCAACATGCCAGCAAAAGCAGGCAAAAAGCTGGTCAGCAATTATAGGAAGGGTTTAATTGCCAAACGGGCAGTGACGTTTCAATTTAATGCCTTTAAATTGGGCCTCGGTTTCTTGCTCTTTCCGACACTTCGCCTTCAGGAAATCATCACAACATCTCTACATAGTTTTAAACTTTTTTTTTTAGAGCATTGCACGCCAAGTCAGTTATGCTAGCTTGACTTTGACAGCCTTAAAGGGGCAGTGTTCTGTATTTTCTCGGCTCATCTTGCCATTTTCTAGAAAACTGTACCTGTAAACTTCAGTTGTTAAAAATTGTTATATATATACATATATATATATATATATACATATACATATATATATATGCTCTCTGAAGTCATGGTTGACTTCAGAGAGATTTGACTTTGCAATTTAATGCCTTAAATTTGGAACTCTGTCTCTTTAAGAAGCTCCTGCTCATTCTCCGCCTTCAGGAAGTCATCACCACAACGTTTTTTCTTCATTTCTCCACTGAGCCTTTAACAATGTTTTGATTTTTTTCTGTGTTGCATTGAGAAGTAGTTTGTAAGAGCTCAGCAGTTGCCCAGTTCCACCGGGTGTTTGCTAATTGCTGCTGACACTAGGTGAGAGAGCAAGCGTTTAGGCAACCTAAATGGTTGCTATGGGAGATTCAAGGAGTCCCTCAAACTTGCCTGAAAGAATCAAAGCAACTCTCCAGGCTTGTTTGCGATGACAAAATAAGATTGTAACATGATGTAAAGTTTAAAAAGGTCAGTTTTCCTTTAAATATTGAGAAGGGTATGCAATATTTGTTGACATGAAAGAAAATGTAATTAATAAACTTGGATTTCAAAAACCGAAATAAGTTTAATAAAATTAAAATCCCTTCTACGTCATTTGATTATCCTTTGATTCCTGTCTCATTTACACCAGAAGCAAACTTCTTAGTTGAATAAAAGTCCATTTTTATTTTTATTTCAAACCGTCTCCCTGGTCTGTCTAGTTCCTTTGTCTTCGTGATGCCGTTTTATTCACCAACACTCTCCAGCAAAACCTCAGAGGCCTTCGCAGAACAGCTGGATTTACACTGAAATATAACTACAGATGGACTCCATTTACTAATTAGGCAACTTCTTAAGGCATTTGGTTGCGTTTATATTCGGGGTGCCAGAGCAAAGGGAGCGAGAATTATTTTCCTTCCACTTTATAATTATGCACAACTGCGTGTTGGTCTGTCTCTTAAAATTACAACAGAACAAGTTGAAGCTCGTGCTTGCAATGGGTTTGAATACATCTTTGTAATAAGAATTCTCGGATTATTCTAAAGCGTCTTCGTTGTATCTTAAGTTGTACATTTTTAAAGCTTGAAAAAAAAAAGATAATGTAGGTCAGTGAGACTCGTCGCAAGTCCCTGTTTACCTGATTAAAACTGTACAATAGCTTTCGTCTGGCGGTTGAGGGAAACTCAAACGTTTCTCGTCTTTGACAGCACGTCGCTCGGTTTCCGATTGACTGTCTGCAGCCAAAGGAGTGTTATTCCTCCTCGCTGCCTCCCCTTTACTGTATGTTCCTCCCCCTTTTCTTCCCCCTCCTGATTGGATCTTCTTCAAAACGTTGCAGCCGCTTCTTCGTTCCTCTCGAGAGGCCGCAGCCTCGCCTTCGGCGGGACGGGCCCTCGCCATTAGCCGCACAAGACGTTGGGAGCTCGGCAGCCTTGCGACGCGCCGACGATTCATAATTTTTGCAAGGAAAGTGAAGCGCCGGCCAGCCGTACTCTCCAGGTGGCTGTAAGTTTCAGGCTTAACACACACAAAAAATGAAAACAGCAATTTAGAGCTCCAGTGTGGATTGGAGGAGTGGGGCTAGGGGAGGGCATATTGAAACAGCTGCAATAGCTGCTTCTCGGTAGAATATTGATTGCTATTATGGGATAATAAGCACACGCTTCCAAGCGCCCTGGAGGATCGGATGAGGACTTTGCGTTGCGGTTCGCTGAGGGCCCACAGATTGGGGGAAACGTCGGCGTGAAATTGTTTCTCCGGCCGCTGATCTCTGCAAACGAGTTGGAGTGTCGTCAGGGCGCAGACGGACAAGTGCCACCCCCCACCCCCACCTACCGATCCCCCAAAATAAAGTCCCGTGGGACAGGCTGGGCTTTGATGTTGAGTAATGTTGTTTACATTAGGCCTCAGCTCGTGCATTAGTGTCCCTCAAACGTCTACAATCTCCCAGCTGTTTGGCCTTTTGGAAATACTTGACAGGCGTCCTATGTGGACCAATGGGATAGAGTGTGTGTGTGTGTGTGTAGGCTTCAAGTGCCAAAGTGCAGGCCCCACTGAGAGGGCTTCATTGAAGAATGGAAGGCATGTAGTCATCTCTGTAGGTTGGCCGCAGCAGTCTCTGCTCTCACTTGCACCGAACACGACCAGTTGTAGCCAGAGCCAGGTTGGGCTGTGAAACAAACACCGCCCCCTACAGGTGTCACTCTGTCTTTGCAACGTGCGGTGAATAGGAAAGGTTTGATCAATCCTCCTAAGAGGCCAATTTGTTTGTGCAAAGTTGAAGAAACGAGGCCATATTAAAAAATTTCTGAACTTCACATGCGATTCAACTGAAAGACAAAAAAAAGTGTGGGGTCAAAACTTAAAAGACCCGCAAGGACACGGTTGCTAAATTCACAACATATTTTGTTTCACACAGCTTTTGATTTAATTTCAACGTTAAGTCTTGTTTGGTACATAGCTAAAATCAGTCACAGCTAATTTGACAGCGATATCTCAAAAGGTCATATTGAAGAAGCTGCAGAAATTCTCGTGTATGGTTGTGTTCCACATGTTGCTCCTTGATTTTGAAGCATTTTCTTCCAAAGAAGATTATACAGCGGTGGTAATATCATGATCTTAAGATAAAATGGTGGCTCTTATCGAGATGTATGACACTAAAGGTCCGTTGAAAGCAGACCAAAAGTGCCTAGTGTGAAAACATCCTAACGGAATCCAACAAAATAAACAGTACGATTGATGATTTGATGAGAAAAATTGGGGTTTTGTTGGAAATTGCAGAGTTTTGACTGAAATGTTGCATCGTACAAATAAGCTACGGTGTTGCACTAATTGTGTGAATTGCTATGAAAAACTGGGACCCTGTTTTCAAAAATGTGCTTACATTTTAAGTGCCTTTGAAAAGTATTATTTTCTTTAGTTTAGTTTGCACAATTACAATACATATTGAAAATACTGAGAAAAAAAATAAGAGGCAAATGCCCAACGGGCTTATTTATACAAAGCCTCCAACCACATTGGAAAGACAAAAAAAAACACTATTAATACCTGTATATGCTTATGCGAATCCAAGATAGTCATTTATTAGTTTTCTTTTGTACCATATTTTCCAGACTATAGAGCGCACCTCACTATAAGCCGCATCCACAAAGTTTTTTTTTTTTAAACTGGAAACTTGCAATAAGCCGCACCGGGCTATAAGCTGCTCGTATCGCTGCTGCTCTTGGTTTTTCACAATTACGCAGCGGACGGCTACTTCTTCGTGTGGTTTCCATGACGAGGGTTATGAGTTTGAAAACGTTTCTCCGTCATGCCTGCTGCTAGCATGTGCTTGCTCTAGTGAAAATCAGGGCTTTCTTATTTGACTTCCAATGATTCTCTTCCTGCTAAAGCGCCCCCTGGAGGTTGAAGCACAATCCACATAAAAGCCGCACTGGGCTGTAAGCCGCATGGTTCAAAGCGTGGGGAGAAAAAAGTAGCGGCTTATAGTCCAAAAAATACGGTAAATCTGCAAAGTCTTCAAACCACTACAGGTTAAACTGCATAAAACCAAACAACCAGTCATCATTGGGCGAAACATCTGACCAATGCATCTGTCTATCACGGCTGCCTTCCCAGAGTTTCAGAACTCCAGATATGTTTGGGGGTGAAAGGGGGGGGGGGGGGGGTGCATACACATGCGTGTGTGTGTGATCAGTCCCAGCTTTGTAAATGTTTTCATTCGCAAGTGAAATCGCTCCGAGATGCCGACAGATCTCCACATTCAAATGCATTGATTCACAGTCATGCGCCCAATATCCGATTGCCTCCGCTGGTGTTTTCGCACAAACGCCGACGCAGACCCCTTAATCTGCAAATGAAGAATGAGGAGGGGAAGCTGCGGTTTTGAGTGGTTCATGTGCAAAGAGCAGACAAATATTTTCAGGTCAGGTTTTGGATGGACAAAACCCATGTTGGCATTCTAAGAGCAGCGAGCAGCGTCAGGGAAGACATACGATGAAGAAAGCGGCGAGCGGCAGAATAACACAAGAAGGGCTCAAAAAAAAAAAAAAAAGAACATCACAGTCAATCAGGAATCAGCTGCTAGCCAGGGAGGAGGGAAAAAAAAGAGGGGAAACTTTACCCCAACTCTGGCCCTCCTGAGTTGGCCTGCCGTGTGCAGCATGGGAGGAAATTCGCTGGATGTCACATACGTCTTGATTTTTATGAATGCTTTGATAGCTCCCCTAAAGGCACTCCTCTGACCAGGTGGCGGGTATTTATACAAGCGTGTCAGAGAAGCAAAAACGAGGGGGGAATATTTTTGCTGATCTCTTTTGCTCGCACAGGAAAGAAAAAAAAAAAAGTGTGCTTACTCTGAATGCAACTGGAAATAATTATCTGGCTGTGCACTCAGGGAAGCAGGTCACCTGAATGCACCGTGCCCTGATGGCCAGGTGTCAGTGCTTTGCCGGATAGGTGTGACTCACACATGGGATCAAGCATGTACTACGTATTGAAGAGAGACTTCCTGTTTTTTTTAAGAATTTCATTTAATCTTGAATTAAATAGCTTAATTTTTAGTAAAGTTTCTTCGTGTTTCTGTGACAGTCTTTTGATTGGAGGCAATAAAGACACAAGCTGCTGTTACCATTCTTTTTAAGAAAAAAAAAACAAAAAAAACAGATTTTATGTAAAAAAAACAAACAAACTAGATTTTAATTAAGTACAAGATTTGACAAAAATACAAATAAAAAAAAACACTACAAAAAATTCAATCTGCATGGTTTTACATGATGGCATAACATGGGGCAGCCAGAGCAACACCACAGTGATTGGCTGTAAGAAGCAAGGATTGATGGCGTACAGTTATGTTCCTGTTAATTTGTTGACACTGGAAACAAATTAACAGAATCTGTCAAATACCAGAATTTGACAGATTCTGGTATCAATTTTCAAGTATTTTTTTGAGTGCCTTGGAACTCCCGCATATTCGCTGTTCAGGAATTGCGAATTTTTCAGTGAAACATGGTTCTAAAATTGTCCATTTGCCATGTTGTCCGTAGATGTTTAGTCCGCTTAAATTAAACTGAAGTTCGTTTGCCAGGAAAGTCGGGCTCATTTGGGGAGCTGTGGATGTGCCTCCAAATGCTGATGTGGACTGAAAATGCAATCTCTTAGCTCTCAGTTGAAGTGAACTCTGGTGCGGTTCGAGTGCTTGTGTGAACGCCACGCTACCCGCAGCCTGCTCCAAAAGCCGGAGGAGAACCATGGGTAAATACAACCAAAACAATGCTAGGACTAGCGGGAGAAATGACTCGCGCTGAGCCGATTGTTGAACGATGTTTGGCACGTTTGCCAAAGACAAAACAGAAACTCTACAACTACTAAAATCTGACTCCGTTCCATTTGTGCTTACATTTCACGAAAAAGGAAGTTGAGCTCACTGTCTTCCGTAGGTTTCTTGGTGCGGCGCCAGCACAGGACAGGCGAGGTTGGTAAACAGTTGAACTAAAGCATGCAGGATGCCGGCCCTCGAGGACCAACTTTGGGCACCACTGCCCCAAAATATTTGACAGAAAATGCAGCTTGGCAAGCTGAAGTCCTTAGAGCAATCCTACTTGACTTGCTATTGGTTGGCATTTGCAATGCAGCCAATCCAGAAGCACCATTGATTTTTCTTGGCACGAATTGACTGTTCCCCGAAGAGCAGAAGTAAAGAAGACTTGCTTCTGCAGTTAGTGCTAAGACAGTTGCATGTATATTAGTAATGCATATTAACGAATACTCTGTGTTTGAAGTATAAACATGCAGGCGTTTTTAGAGCCGGTAACAAGCATTCAAGGATTTAAGTTATTTTTGCATACAGTTATAGACCCCTACCCTTGCAAATACTGGCATTTTACTGTGTGTCGCATTTTCTCCCTGAAGATTAGCATTCAAATGAAAAACAAAATAACCATCAGACAGTGAGAGAGTTCAAGTTGCAAGCGTTAACCTTTTGAGGCAGAGGTCGACTTGATCCCAAACCCCTTAACGGATGCTGCTGTGGATAGCAAAGCTGAAGCAAATGGCGATGAGAATAATGACTGCCTTCAGAACTTAAACTGATAGAACTCTATTCTGTTTCAGTTTCCCCTATCTGACCGCCTTCCGTCTATTTGAAACCATGAAGTCTGTGGACACCCGAATCCTGTTCAAACTCTCGTGCATGAGTAAGTTCCAACATAGCTTTGCTCTTTCTGGCTGCAGGACAACGTAATCGTACTTACTATCGCCTACCGGCGTCGCCTGGAAAATTGGGACGACTCATTGGCGAGACTGTTGCTTGTCATGAGCCAGCAGTTATTGTTGGCAGTGGCAGCAGGTGATGTAGAAGCTACACGGCTCCCAGCGGGATGTACCGTTGGGACGTAGAAATGAACTTTCAGGTCCAGCGTTTCAGCAAGACGCTTCGATCTGGCCATACGGATTTGTGGCAACTCAGCTCGGAATGATTACTTAAAACTCCATTAAGTTTTTCCTTAATGAAATCTCGCCGTTCAACTTTGCCCAGATGGTCTTTGCTGTAACGAAGACCATCTTCGGGGTGGATGCAGTCTCTTCACACGTTTCCAATGTTTGGTTCCAGACGAAACGTAGAGCTCAAGCAAGCATCAGTGGAGGACTATTTTTTTAAAGTGCGCAAACAAGAAAAGGAGCTGAAATTCAAAGGGAGTGTACAGGGGACTGCTGTCTATTCGAAGGTCAGAATTGGCAGATGTTTCTGTTGAACTTAGCTCCAAATTATTTGCGAAAAATTTTCCTATTCATTGATTTTTGAAAAAAAGAAATAGAGCCAAAATGTTTAATAAATTTGTGAGTGAACTACTTGGTGCAAGGTTGTTTTATCACTCAATTTGTCAAGACTCATGCTCTGCTATGCAGACACTCTGGCTGCACTAATGAAGATCCACTCACATCCATATTCCAAGTTGATATTCTACACCCTTTATCCTTATATGTACAGACTACATAAGGAAGGGGGTCATCAGCTGTGTCACAGAACTTAATATTCCCCAAATTTTCTTCATTTCCTTATGTTCAGAGCCAAGTAATGTTTTATTTGTCAGAAAACATGAAAAATTAGTTACATTGTGACAGCAGCTCTACACAAAAATCTGCGGTTATTTATGTGGCATTAAGGTGCTGCAATAATGTTCCACGTGAAATGGGTTGCAAAACAACGTTTTCAGGGTAGCAGGTAAACGTGACACAATGTGGACAGAAGGCAAGGCTTTGTCACCTCACCTAGAATAGCTAAGCTAATTATCCCAGGGTTTTATGTGGACCTTTTTTTTTTTTGTCTGGAAGCTGAAGGTCTTGAAACTACAAAATTAAATTAATCATTACCTCGTGCAGCTTTTATTCATAAATCCCACCATTTTACTTGGGAGGAAAACATTATCTTAACCTCCTCGGGAAGACGGGTCTCGCGCCGCGGCGGCCTCGCGCGAACAAGACGTTCTGACGACGCTAAAAGCGCGCGCACGTGTGTGCGGAGACGAGAAACAGCTGCCAGTCCGAGAGTTTACAAGAGGAGATTTCAAGTACGCTTCAAATTAAATTAAAAAAAAAAAAAAAAAAAGCACATAACTATGCGAGCCAGTTCCCATTAGAGCTGTAAGGAGCGAAGTTTTATTGCTTCCAACACTGCAAACGAATTCCACGCGTTGTAGTAGTCAGTGATAATTAGGATCTGCTGAACACCTTCGGTTTCGGTCCAGCTCTCTTTGCGCACGCGGTCCTTTCAGGAGGTTTCCCACGCGGACGTGGGGAGGGTGGGAAAGCGGGTGAAGGAAGTCGTGATCTGGAAGGATCCTCTGTGACACGGACCGCCGCTCGGCAAACGCTCCGGATGCATTTATTCATGTGAAATCCCGGATGGACTCCTCCTCTTCTCGCGGGATGTTGGGTTTCATGAAGGGCCTGGCTGGCTTTAGCGCATGAAGGTGCGGTGCGTCGGTCGCGGTGTACGGGGGAACGGCGGGGGGGGATCCAAAACACTTGTTAAATCTGAACTATTTTTTTTTTTTTTTTTTTTTTTTTTTGTCTTTCGGTGAAACAACGCACGCACAAGCGGCCTCCGTTAATAGGTTGTTTTGTTTTGAAGGGCTCATCTGAGAGCCATGAAAATGCTCCATTAAATGCGGAAAGTGCACGCTCTTACATATGCACAATATATTTGCTTTTATGCATTTTTTTTTTTTTTTTTTTTGGTCTTTTCCATTTCCGTGCGCGTGCGCGTGCGCGCGGCGGGGTGTGTGTATACAGTCATCCTCCACGCTGTTGTTGTGTGTAAGCCTTTCCCCCCTTTCCCTTCGTTTTGTAACGTGGTAATTGTGCAGAGCAAGTACCAGTGTGCCAGGTCTCACTTTAATGAATCCCACCTGTAACATATTTGCACGATTATTCCTCTCCGAGGAGGAAGGCTGCTGCCAAAACAAGGAGAAAAGAAAAAGAAAAGCCAGAGCCCGGTGGAAGTGTGCAGCTCTGCTGAGTTACAAATCCAAAACCGTGCGCCCAAGATGGCTGCCTTTCATTTAGACTTTCATTTATGACTTGGGGGGGGGGGGATATTAAAAATAACAAATAAATAAGACAATCCTGATGAGTAGGATGAGGAATGAGGCCCTCTGGCAACATGAGAGGGATTTTACAAACATCCAGTGATTGTTTCAACAGCCAATCTATCTGAAAACCGTGTACATACCAACATCTTCTGAAATTATTCAGCAAATTATTCAGAACTTTCTGGGGTTGTTTTTTTTTTCTTCTTTTCTCACATTAGCTCACTGGAAAATTATTGATCTCATTGCATATTGGCGTTATTTTTCTTCATCAGTGTGAAATGTTTAGCAGAACGTTCCGACGGTGCAAATTACAACGTGTCAACAACAAAAAAAAAAGCCTGATTGTGACGTATCATGTTGTAACGGTAATAAAGAGGTGTCTTAACCATAAAACTGCAGTTTTACACAATCTAATTAATGCGAGCTAATTGAAAAATAAGCGAAAATACAGATCATACAGAAAGAGAAATTTTAACAGCAACAAAAGAAGTTACATATGTTCTCAAATATCCACACTGATTATTATGTAAAAATTCTTACTAAAGTGGTTAATGCACAAAATGTGATGTAAGCAAATACGAAACTAAGATATTAAAGATTTTTAACATTCATTGCATACATACATCTACGGTTTTTGTTCATTTATTTCATATAAACCAAAAGAAAAGAAAAAAAGACAACGATGGCCCATTGAGCAATGAACCGATTTCAATGCTAACGCTAAACCTCATCCAGACATGAGTTGGAATTGAGTCCAGATGTAATCCCAGATTTGGTCGCAAACATTTTGTCTGAGACCATGAATATACGGAGCAGCTCTTCCCTAATAAGTTTATGTACTTTTTAAATCTACTCTAATCCATTTAAAAGTCACAAAGGTAACTATAAAGTGTGTAAGAGTCACTGAAATCATGCTAAAAAGTAAAAAATGAAACTAAAATAAGTTTATATATATATATATATATAGGTTTGCCGATTTACAAATTATTTTGTGTGTGTGTAAATTATCTCAAGCTCATAGAAATTTTATGTAGCGTTTGCATGAACAGTAACTATCAAATCTCGACTCAAATTCTCACTTGTATTTAGCTCTGGAACTTGTCTGGACCATTAAAGGAAAACGTTTTGTTTTTTTTTTAATCTAAATCTCCATTGTCGCTCGGCCTGTGTGCTCAGTGTTTCTATAGCAGTGTGGAGTCTTTTGTAGCATCTTAGCATGTTTTCTTCCAGGATCGCCCTGTAGTTCCCGATAAAACGGAGAAGCTCTGCTGTCCCTTCTGAAGAACATCATCCCCACAAAACGATGCCAACGGGCAACATTTCTCCATGTATAACATTTTGCATGTAAGCCAAAAAGCTCAGTCTTGGTGTCATCTGACAAGAGCGATGTTTTCTACGTTTGCGACATGACTTATATGACTATTAGTGTTCTATCAGCGAGCTTTATTCTCGACTGTTTTCCATAAATGCTCTGTACTTCGTGACACTGGGTGACCTTCAGTGTTCTTTAATACACCTCAAAGGCGTACCCTTACTCACTACTTCAGTGACTTTTCAAGGCGATTGGTTGTATTGAAATTTATTTGCAGGTATCGGAGTAAGTGAAAGGCCACACTTTTCACGTCTGCGGTTTGGATACTTTTGATTACCCCCTGTAACCAGTAATAATTTACAACTATTTGAAGGTCATGTTTGTACAAATGATACCAGCAAGACGGTGTCGGCTACGAAAATGGGAAAAAAAACAACAAAAAAACGTTATATAACACTGGCAGGTGCAGAACTGGGAGCAATGCACACGTTATCTACTTGATAACCACTGTTTATAAGAGCGATAAATAGAAAAGTCGTCTCAGTTTATGACTTGAACGACATGCTTCGTGTTGGACCGCTCAACATTTATTGGACTCCCTCAGGAGTCCCCCCAGATACGCCATCGGCCGGCGTTCGTCGGAACTGCTTTCATTAGCGCCCAAGTCATCGTGACTGCGGGTTCAAGCCGAATCTCACGGGGATTGTCACCGCTGCGACAGCGGACGTCCGTTTGAGTATCTCCCTGTTGGTGGTCCCAGTGACGAGCAGCAGGGGGTGGGGACCGCTCCCAATGAGATGCCAGAGATCTTTGGCAAATGTCCCTTCGGGGTCTTTTGCATTTAGTCACCCTGAGCTCATAATTGTGTGACTAAAGCAATTGTTCTCTTAATCGATGGTATTCGGGGGGCCCGTGTGAACTTTCCTCCTACCCTCAGGTGGGACTCAGGTGACCACCGTAGTCTTTCATTCAGTACTCACGTGACCAGACTGCAGAGATGCTAGAAGATAAGGAGGTTTGTCTTGATTGTTTTGCTTTTGTTTTGTTCTTGCTTGCAGAATAAAAAATGCCAAAGATTTTTTAAAGTAAATGGCTGAAAAACAAGTATTTTTACTTAGGTCATAGTGCAAATAATCTTGATAAACTTGAAATAAGACAAGAAGCAACTTATAACTAACCTTTTAGCAAGATGTAAGAACTCGTTCAAGTCAGTGATTCCTTAATATTGACGAAATATTACCACTTCCACTAGCAGATGGTTTTAATTGTAACATGGGGAGAACATTTTGTCATGAGTGAAATAAATTGCAAAGTTCTTTTACATATATATTAAGGAGTTATTGTCTTAAAACAATCTCTTATATCTTGCTGAAAAGTTTCTACTGTAAGCAAATTTTGTCTTATTTCAAGTGCATTAAGATATTTGTACGAGAAACTAGACCAAAAATACTTTGTAAAATTTTATGTTTTCGCTATGTAGATGTTTGAGGGGTTGTGGAGTGTTAGCTGTAGCTAAATTAGTTTGATTGAGCAACATTTAAGAAATACACCCGTTTCTATTGTTTGACTCTTTTACCACGGCGCTCCAAAATAAACAGTTTTGTTTATAAAACCTCATCTTGGGCGCTGCAGCTGAGATACGGCGATTATGAAACTGCTCGCAGGTAAACGACCTGATGACGGAGCAAAATTTAAAAAGCCCAGAGACGAATTTATAGCAGGGGAGCGTTTATTGCACCACACGACTGTAAATGAATAAACTAGAAACTATTTTTTGCCACGTTTACAGACGTGATCCGCCCCACTTGTAATGTCCCCGAAGCGCAGATCGATTGAATGACGATAATCCAACGCTAGGTGTTTAAAAAGGGTGGGCTCCAACCTTTTAATTCCCAAAACGTTAGAAGTCCCCACATCTGCATAGGAGTGCTTAAACTTTAATTCCACATTCTGAGTGATTCACAAGCCCAAAGAGTGTGAGAAAGTTGAACAGCCAACATTCGACACACCAAGAAAAGTCACCCCAAAAAGTCCAAATAGGGGTGAAAATATCAAGAGGAAAGGAGAAAAAAAAGAAAATCTGCTGGAGCCATGGTTTGTTTTCACCTGAAGCAGTCATTTATCTTGGCCAAATCCCAGTACTAACTCACTGTGTATGTTTCTTTGGTCTCAGTGGGTTTCTGTGTGCACCACAGCCACTTAAAAGTGGTGGTGAGGGGGGGACTGCAGATTTCACTCCTAATCTTGGAATTGTGAAACCGCACCACTTCCTTGCAGCGGAGAACAAGTGCTCGGTATCTCGCTCTGCTTGCCGAGGACCCGAACGTGTCGTGTTCCGCCGCCGGAGCACGTAGACGTTGTTTTATTTCACCTGGTGATGCAAGATTTGGCTTTTACTTCTTTTTGTGTGTGGCAACAACACAAAAGTCCATTTCCCCCCCCCCCAATTGGTAGAAACAGAAAAAACTGCATTATTCAGCTTCTTTTTTTTTTTATCTACATTGCTATATTGTAAAAGCAGGAATGAGAAATGTTGTAATCCTATTTCTTTGTGTGTTTGTTACCACCAGAAAAATAAGAATTATTATCTGCAATAACGCTGGAAATTTTAATAAAATTCAACTGCTGGATTAAAAAAATACCAATTTGGATTATTCTACTACTTTGGAGCGACGTTAAACTTTAGTAGCTGTAAAGTCATTATCGCTGTAGCAATGTTTTCTAGCTAACAAAATTATCTAAATGAGTGTCATGTAATAAGAACAGCATTAGATTACTAATATTTACATTAAGCTGAATACTTTAATTGAAAAATTCTCCTCTGAAAACAGAAATGAAGACAGCAATAGCTTACTGTTTACAGTAGCTCTGCTTTCTGTCGACAAAACAATTTGGAAATGAACAAAATTCATACTTTTGGGTGAATTCAGTCACAATAATTTCTCTGCATATTCTTGATTTTATGACAAACTCAGTCAAAATCTGAATCCTGGACAATTCTTTGGAACAGCTTGTCAGAAGCTAACGCTACGTTAGCTGGAAAAAAACAACGTCTAGAGCAAACTGGAGTGAATGAAACGTCAGAAATGCAAAGGCTTGTTAGATAAATGCAGCTAAAACCAACTATGTTTTTAGATAGAATTGTTAGAGCACTCATTACAGAAATGAATATAAACAGTGCATTTAAAAAGTATTCGCCCTGTTGGATGACTTACCCATTTTTAAATTTAATTAGATTTTTTTGACAAAACTAACTTTAGCATCAAAGTGAATTGTTGCAATTAGTCCACAGTACTCCTGGCTACCATTACAGCCATATCACTGTGAGATTAAACATTTTTATATTGTAAATTTTTGTCTACAAATTTTGTTGATCATGATCGATTTGCAAAAAGCTATGAAAAGGGTAAAAAATTCAACGAGTTGAGTACTACTTGTAGTCCTTCATCTGCATTGATTTTATGACCAGCCGTGCAGGTTGCTACTCCTCTAAATGAGACAGAGAACAAGCACAAGGGGAGGAGTGCAGTAGAAAAAAACACTGTTTATTTATGTAAATGTCACATGAGGACCCATGAGACAGTTTTGCTAATCTGAGCAAAAGAAAATGCAGCAACATCTAGACATACGTTTGGTTTTTGTTTAAAAATAAATAAAAAAATAATAACTCATTCAATGCTGACTAAACAGTTCATTTGCATCACTGCTGAGATTTTGATTCAGATCTTACTCTGACATTCCTTCCAGAGATTAATGCTCAGATAAAACGACTCACCCCAGGCTGGCATCTTAAAACCAAATCGATCTGAAAATGAGCCGGTCGTTTGAAGTGAATTTCTTTCATTTTAACCCAACGTACCCAACATGAACTCTTGAGCATTTGGGTTAGAGAAATAATCCAGTCGCAATAATCAGCTTGTCTGGACTTTGACAGCAACACCTACTACTGTTCCTTAGAACTTTTCCTTCTGTACTGACATTAGAAGCCTGTACAAAGGGAAACGTGGTTTTCAAAATATCAAGCAATCGTGTTGAGTTCATCTGTTTGTGCCATTCGCTGACGCATTATATCAACATTTGAAGCAATACCCTCTCTGAATGACGCCAAACAGCCAAAGGAAACAAAGAGTTGAACACAAAGTTCAATGGCAGACATGAAAGGTGGAGACTAACTCCGCTGTGCTTAGCAAAATCTCTAAAATACCGTTTAAAGCACAATGCCATCTCGGCGTTGGATATGTTATAGGTTGTGACAAAATGGCAGCGTCAGAATTCCCCATATTTAAAGCAGGTTTTTATGACACAACTCTGCTGCCCTGCAAAGTAATTTAGAAACTTTGTGCTGTTTGTTTTGATTGTTCCCTCTGATTTACACTCTTCGGGGTCGAAGGGGGCTGGGAGGCGAATAGGAAGGCCCAGGATCAAACCCACAACTTCAGTGTTGCCATTAACTGGTTCTCAAGGAGTAAAAACAGCTGGTTCAAATTGTTCTTGTAAATCCACAGTTATTTCTTTTTTCTTTTTTTTTTATTTATTTGGAGGGAGGGGGATTGTTGCAATTAGCTAATGAACTTTGTGACGTTTGTTGCGAAATATGCAGTTATATATTTCACACGAGTTAAGGACCTGACCTGAGCTAAAATGAGGTTTACATGAAGAGTAAAAGACAATGTTGCTTCAGACTGAAAACAGGCAGCTGTGGGCCAACATGTAGCCACCAGAGAGTGACGACGGTGTTGCACCTCCCCCATGTGGTAAAAAAGTGCTGAGATAAAGTCTGTAGGGGACATTCAGGCTGTTATATTGAGATACAACTTTGTTTGTTGAGATGAAACATATTTTACATGATTTATCATGTGTTTCTGCTAGTGACAGTCAAAGGGCTCTCATACATGCAAAGTGATGGAATCCACCCAAAATCACCTGATTCAGTTGTAAAAACAACAAAAATGTTCAAACTATTTCACATTTTCTGCATATGTTGTGGCATTCTGTTGGATCATTCAGCATAAACAGTGGGTGGTCTTTTTTTCCCCTTTATTTTAAGTGGAACAACCTGGTTGCCTAAGTGTGCACGTCGTTAAACAATTTGTTAGATTTCAGCGTGAAGCTAATTAAGGACAAATTAAATTTGGGAGTCTGGTTGAAAGCCTACCGACTTTTCCACATTTTTAGCTAAAGCCATGACTTGCAGAGAGCTTAAAAAGGATTGCCACGATCTTATTGTCAACTCAAAGTGTCAGTCAGGAGAGCGGGACAAAAAGTTCTGCAAGCTTCCGGCAACATTCATGTACCAGGAAGAGGAAAGGCAATCATCAACCGCAGGAAAATCATGGCGCAATAGTTAAATTGCAAAAAATTCTCCCACATTATGAAAAAGACAACACAAAAACTGGTTTGTGAATCTACATAAAATCCTGACGCACGTGTGGCTTTGGCCGATTTTTTGGAACCACCTTTGCGCATAAGCAATTTGATTGGCAGTAGTTTAATCAGGCCATTGATTTACGTCGCAGGATGAGTGAAGGCGGTACTTGCAGTAGAATGCTTACAGCGTTAACTGGACGGGCCAACCCGCAACAAACAAATGAAACGAGAGATTTTGGAGAAACTGGTCGCCCAAGCATACATTGGAGCGTTGTATGCCCACTTTCCTGTGTAGCCACCCACATTCCTGCCAACATTTTACATCCACACAGAGAGAAACGGACTGTCATTGGAGACACCCAAAACTTGGCAAGAACCAAGTCCAGACATTAAGTGGCAAAAGTGAGAGTCAACAATGGAGAAGGAGCTATAAAGGCTCACATCTGAGGTTGCTGCTGCAATTTCCTACATGATATTTCTGTGTTCTTTGCTATTTTCTCTGAATATCATTCATATGTTTGGACTAATTGGAAGCCTATCCTCCCAAGAATAACCTGCAGGTCTGACTAAAATCTTTGAGAAAAAAACCTTAGGGAGAGTATTTTATGGTCTGAGGACACCAAACTTGATGTTTTGTTCCATAATTTTAATTTTCTTGTTTTTTTGTTCGATTCTTTTGCACAGAAACAATGCTTTAGAATCACCGAAACGCCACGCCACTGTGAAACATGGTGCTGTGACCATTATGTTGCTTAATTCAGATGGAACTGAGGTTTCAATCAAGGTGGATAAAGATATTCATAGTTTGAAAAGATTCAAGTGTTTGGATAGAAAACTAAATGTAAAAAGGTGGGTTTCATTTTTTAACATCACTGCGAGTTAAGACACCCACTCCGACCTGTGACGGAAAAGTTAAGACTTTTGGATTTAGCCAGACAGTCAAACTAAACTTTGACAAAAATCAAGTGGATTTCCACGCTTGTCCACGGCTGTGGACAAGCGATATCTTCAAAATCTGAAGAATATCTTGTGCGGTATACCGGTGAACTCTTGGCCAAATAAGACTGAATGTTGCTGCTTAAGTAAAAGTTGTTTTGAAAAAGTTTGCAAATGATAATCCCAGTCTATTCGTCAACATAATTTTAAGACGGGAGTGTTCAAATTTTTTTATAACCACTGTAGCTCAACGCTTTTCAAAGATGATACATTTATTATAGATTCCTTCTTGATTTCCTACTGTTGAAAGTATTTTTAATAACCAACTCGTCATGTTAGCAGGATAGGCTAAGCCTTAGCTATTGACATGTTACCAATTGGGCTACTTAGGCCCAGTAATCTCTCTTAACAAACCCAGAAAAACAGAGCAGAGGATAAACTTTGGATTTATTAGGCACCAAGGAAATTTCCGAGACAAGTAGATCACGCTGTACAATGTGGGTTTTAAAGCAGAAACAGCAGTCAGGAACAGTAGACAGAATAAATCAGACAAAATAACAAAAAAGTCTAAAAGATGCTAAAGTTAAATAGTGTCTCTTCATTAAAACAAAAGATAAGCTTGGTAAAAGTTAGCTTTGCTCCCTATTTCCCCACGCATTGTTGCGCAACATCAGCAGAAACAAAGCCCTCAAAGTGAGGATTTACCACCTCCTTCAAGTCAAGAGCCCCTTTGGGAGCACTCCCGAATGAGTCCCAGATTGCTCTGTAACTCAGCTATCTCGGTGACCCGCCGTGCCACCAGCTACTTTAACCTGGAATCCACACTCTCTGCTATACGGCCACATCCTGGCAATAAATCACCGGCCGGTCTGAACTTCCCTGGAATGCTCGGAGCTGCAAAGTGGCTGTTTTGTAAGTCCAAGCGAGGTCCAGACCTTATCAGCTCCCATAATCCGGGAGAAAGATGAGATACAGTGATGTGGAAACATGTTTACCCCCCAAAAGATTTAGAGGGTGACCCCAGTGTTAATACGATAGAAAGATAGCCTGAGTAAACACACGGCATTAAACGTCATCCGAACCAACCCGACCCAATGCGGAAACAAATATTTGCCCCCTAAACCTAATAAATGGTTATGCCACCCTCGGCAGCAATAACTGTCATCACGCCTCTTCGAGAAGCGGCAATGAGTAACAGTGGAGGGAGTTTTTTCCCACCCTTCTTTGAATTGAAAACGAAGAATCACACCTCAATATCTCTATCGGATTAGGTCAAGGCTTTGACTAAGTCACGCCAAAAGCTTAATTGAATTTATTTTTGCCGTTATTAAGACCTTCCTGGGGCGTGACCCTGCTGGTGTAGTTGAGCTTGATTCATGGCTGGACGTTCTCTTTCAGGATGTTCTACAAAGCAGACCCAGACCGTTACACCTCCACCACCATATTTGACAAATGGGTTGATGTTTCTTTTCTGAAATGACGTATTAGTTTCCTGCCAGACTCCTGGGAAGGTTCTCCACTGTTTGATGTCAAATCCTTTGACACAACATTGTGATTTTGTTCCTGACAGATGTTAATGTTTTTTTATATATATTTGTTCTTGAATTTCCTTAGATCTCTGTGGGATATGTTGCTTTTTAAGGTCTTTCGCCCTATTTTATGTTGTCAGGCAGGTACTATTTAAATAATTTTTTGATTTTTGAGCGCAGACGGTAATTTGGGTTTAGCTAGGGAAATCAAATTAAAAGTGAGATTTGTTCATTGTTGATTCAACAAGGGCATTTTTTCCTGTCATAAAAGAAATCCTCACATACTGTGTTCTCCTATGATATCCCTGATGTTAAAACCTGTTTTATGATGCTGTTATTGTGGCTAAAAACAAAAATAGAAATGTGACAGCACTGTCAAGTTGGCAATAGAAGTTGCGCATTCGACTTTTTTCCACAACGCGCCATTTAAAGAAGCAGCCAAAACGTGTTAAAATCACGATCATCCACACGTAGCGCCAGCTCCGACGACGCACAAGGCTCCAGTGTCCAAAAGTGGCATTGCCCGTTCAAATAAACACCGAGCTTTCAGCGCTTAATTTGTTCACCTTAAGGATTTGCAAACCAAATGCTGAAACAATATTGTTGCTGTCGGTCCGACTGAGCAACACTTGCTCGCTCCAATTACGTCAAAAGTCTTTTCGCGGACTTTCCTCACCTGTGTTCACTCCTGACCTCATGGCAGCAAAGATGCAGAATCCCAGAGACATAACACACTCTCAAGCCTCTCTGCCTAAATGTAATCCAAGAGTATTTTGACATGCAAATATGCTGCCCCCCCTCCCGCCCTCCAAGAGAGCGTTCCACTGGACCCTCTTTTGAGGCTTGTGTGGGCTCCTGAAATACCTCTTTTAATTTGACATGTCCTAATTTAGAGGATTCTGGGGTTATTGTTCCTCCCGGATGTGTGGACTCACATGTGAGGCGTGAGGTCGAGGGAGGTCTCCCCGAAGCTGTTTTCAGAGTCGATGTGAGACGATGGCGGTTCGTGCCTGCGGCCGTCGGACGGACGAAGATACGGGGCCAGGAGAGAGGTGGATGGCACAGGTGGCAGAAATGAGAGGAGCGGCGAAAAGCGGGGAATATGACACCAAAATGTTTGAGCTGCAAAAATGGGGCTTCCCCCTATCCCCCAAAAGTATCTTAGTATTGTTGTGGTGGAAATTGCTGAGTTTTGACAGCTGGATTTGGAGTGCTGTGACGGCGGTCTGCGGGGAAGGGAGTGTCTTTCTCGCTGTGGTGGAGCGTGTTTAAAAGAGAAAAAAAAAAAAATGGAGAACTTTTTAGTCTGGAGTACAAATCAGTTTGTCCACGTTTGTGTCTCCAGAGTGTAACGAGAATCGAGTGAAAATAAAGCATCGGCTCATCAGTCGGCTCGGGAACTAGCTTAAGTGGTGCAAACTTTACTTTTTAAATCTGACATGTTTGTACACAGGAGAGGGGCAAAAATGAATCTGACACCTTGTTCAAGCTTGGGTGTCAGAACAGTTTGCAACGTCAAGGAAAAATAGCAGATCAAGCATTCCAAACATTAATGTTACAGAAAGCAAATCTTAATTTAAAACTCAACGAAGGCTACAGGTTCTTGTAGCTCCATTGTTTTTGAAACGCTGCACTTCACAAGTGTTAGCGCTTCAAGCTAAAATGTTATCAGTGATTTTCAGGTGTTTTGTTACACTGTAAGTTCAGAATGAGGGTATGTTTTGCTGTAAACAGATCTGACGGAATTGGGCCTACGGACTTCCAAGTTAAGAAAAGAAAGGAGCTGATTAAAATGATAAGAAAGCATTCACAGAGCAATAAATCCTGTCAATAAAGCCACAGAGGGATATCATTGCGGCTCACTGCAGTTGTCTCAATGAGTCACGAAAGTAACGTGCTTCGCAAAAGTATTGATACCCTTCGAACTCTTCCGCACTTTAAGTTCTCTTGGGAGTTTGTGATAAACCAGCTCAAGGTGGTGCATAACTGGGAAGTGCAAGAAAAAGACATGATTTTTTTTTTTTTTTTATTCTCAGAAGTCCAAAGGAATGCTTTATATCAACACATAATCATGAGTCTTGATCTAAAACAATGGGGCCAGGGTCTGAGGGGGCTGAAAAAAAACGCACACCACACTTTTCAGACTTTTTAGTTACAAAAACATTTGAAGCCCCCAGTTCCTTTGCCTTCTAATCCATATTAAACTTCTTTGTAGTGGTCAAACACATACAATCTCAATAAAGTACATCAAAGCTTGAGGCCCTCAAGGGAGAACATGGGAGAACATCTCAAAGGACAATGAATATTTTTGCAAAACGACATGTGATCCGTAGCAACAGACTTAAGGATTCAAGGTTGCAACGTGTCGTTTCCATCCAGTCGAGAATATGCTTCTCCGAATTGCCGTTTGGTCCCCCCACAAAAAGCGAGATAAACCTTTTGCCCAACCATGAGCGTCGCCCCCTTTTACGACTGGAACACCTGCACACCGAGCAAGTGACATGGGGCGGCGTCTCAACGAGCCCCTTAAATAAAAGTGCGCTCCCCACTTTCCTGGCAGTGTTGCAGCTGGTACGCATTTTGCCCCGGCCGGGTCTGACACGGGAGGAGGCGAGCTCGGAGGAAATAAAGCAGGAATGTGTGGTGGGTGCCGCGCAGCTGGCTGGTGAGCCCCGCTGGGTCGCAGGGAGCAAGTCGAGGCCAGCCACATGAGCCTCAGCTGATCCAAACATTCGCAGCCCTTCGAACCACCACGAGGGTGGTGGGACCCCCCACCACCCTCGTCCTCCGTACGCTTCTGAGGGCCAACGCAGGAAGTGTGCGAAAGAGACGGGCGCTGAATGATGATTGTAAAACACAGCGCCGGTGGAAAGGGATTTTAATGGGTTGACGCTAATCAAAATAGACACGCTGTTAATCATTTTTAAGGCCGATAGCTCGTTTGCCCACCCAGCGAGCCGCGCTCTCCTCCACCAAAATTAGCAATAATCATAAGGGTCAAGAAAGTTCTCCCAGTTCCCCCGCTAACAGCAAGTGTTAGCCATATGCTGAGCGGAGCTGGCGCTGAACGGGAAACTAATAAGGAGGTTTCATTATTGCGTTCCAAGTCCAGCTTTTTTTGTTGTTGTTTTTTTCAGTAAAACGAGAACTTTTTATTTCCTTACTGTAACTGACTCAACAGCACTTAGGATCGACAGATGTATTATGGCAACGACATGGCAAAAGCACTCAGATTTCACACTTATCAATGTTGCTCACAACAGTGTCAAACCAGGAAGAAAGACAAAAAAATAGAAGAAGAAGCCTGTCCGTTGAAGATTTGCGAAGCAGGTCTTAAGCAGCGGATCTTATCAGCTGATTGGGAGAAAGTGGGAAAATTTCCTCTTTGTCACAGCTTGACGGACGCAGGTGTTACGTAACAACCCGGCTGGATTCAGATTTGTTCACGTTTGATGACATCCATGCAACTTTAAGTCTGGCCCAGACTTCTCTCTTTTTTTCTCCTGTGTTCTTTTTTCACAGTAAAAACCAAGCAACCCGGGCTGATTCACAGTGGATCTGTTCTTAGCCAGGCGAACGTCTTGTCTTCCACACAGATTTCCTTTGGGACCTTTCTAAATGATACTGGTGCACATAGAAGTGCCCGTGTATATTTAAGCCATTACGTACGGCTTAAAAATGTAAGAATATATATATTTTTTAAAAGTGTCTGCAACTGTCTCAAGACTGGGGCAGAGATGTAATCATCAACCAGGACAATGATCCACTGACGAGCTATGGAACGGCCTCAATCAAAACAAGTCAAACTTACTGTGACTTACGATTTTAAAGTCTGCAGCAAGACTTTAAAATGGCTTTTCAGTGCGCTGACCAAAGTCCCAATAGCATACACTTGAACGTTTTTGTTTGTAATGGTGACAAAGAAGTGAACAAGTTCAAGGGCTGAGAATATCGGGTTCATTTAAAGGTCTACACATGTGTGTATTTCTGCTGGAAATATGCCAGGATTAAATGACCCACATCTCCTCATACAGTGTTCTTTATATATACGCCTCTCTCCTGTGGTCTGTGCTTTGACTCCCTCAGGTGGCTGCTGGTGGTACTTCCCGCTACACTCCAAGAGAGGAAAGTCTGATGCTTGCTTTATGGAAGTGTTTTATGGTCACCTTGCTATTTAAAATTGCGATTCTCATGCAGAACATAGTCGGGTTTCATTGAATTTAAACGGCAGGAGATTTTAAAACAACTAAAGAGAAGCGATTTAATCCGATGTAACCTTGTCACTGTCAACCTATTAGGGATTTATGCAAATTAATATTGTCACTAGTTGCTTTCCGTATTGTGTGACGACTTACCACAAACACAAACGCGTCCAAGGAGACCCGCCCATAGTTTTCACTTGCCAGCAGGCTCTTCAGTATGTAATTCTAATTTCCAGAATATTAAACGTGGTATTTTGTCCCGTTCATGCGATACATAATTATTTATTCATGAGTTGTTGAGCTGAAAAGAAAGTGTATTGCTGCTGGGGCCAATCTCCAGCAACGTTCCGGGTGAGAGGCGGGGTTCACCCTGGATGGGTCGCCAGCCTGTCGCAGGGCAACGCAGAAACAAACAGGACAAACAACCATACACACACACACACACACACACACTCACACCTAGGGAGAATTTGGAAAGACCAATTAACCTGACAGTCATGTTTTTGGACTGTGGGAGGAAGCCGGAGAACCCGGAGAGAACCCACACATGCACAGGGAGAACATGCAAACTCCGTGCAGAAAGACCCCTGCACCAGGAATCGAACCCAGGACCTTCTTGCTGCAAGACAACAGTGATACCAACTGCTCCACTGTGCAGCCCTTTTTTCTTATGGAATATAAATATGGAAATGGAAAAAATTCTCATGTTTGTGTGGACTAGCCTGGTCTTCACACGCAATTCTGCTCTGCTCTAATCCCGCTCCACGGCGCCGTCTGGGATTTCTCCCTTTGCCGTGAATTCCTCCGGATCCAGTGGAACTTTAACTGGACCAATCAGCAAACAGAAGGAGAGGTCCTGAATGATGATGTCAATTAGAATTGTAGCCTGCCTGTACTTTTACCAATAGCGGCGGAGTAAGTGAACGAAGCCGTTTGGCCTGTGTCGGCCCACACTTCCAAATATTACATTAACATTCAACATTGATCACAGCGCAGGCAATTTCTGGAAACGCCTCCAGGAAGCGAGCGTTTCTCCACTGCCAAGGGTCCGGACTATCTGTACGAAGCGGAGGGTAGGACAATGGGGCCGGTTCTTACCAGGCCACTGCGGACTGAACCAGCTGAGATATTGTTCCCTGTTACAGCGTAAAGGTCGACATGTTGACACTGTGCTCTGGTAGGCCTTTCACTCTGCTCTGTTATCAGCTGCTGCAACTGATAGAGCAGCTGTGTCACTTATAGCCATAAAAAGCCCTATTAAAATGTCATATCTGGGAAGTATGAGCTCGATCTGGAGGTCATGTTACGCACTCGCCAATATAGCATTAATAATTACAAAAAGAACGCAACGTAGCAGAAAGACCCTAAAACATCCCACCTGTGTTCACGGGCCAAGGAACTAGCTTATTAATAGTTGCTATGATACTGACATTGTCTCTTCTTACTTTCTTTGTCAGAGCCTCCAGTGATTTAAGGCCCCATATAAACCCTACTGGGTCAGCCTTTTGGCCTCTTGTCTTGCCGTTATTGCTGCGGCGCTCGGGCCACGGTGTCTGGCTGCAACAGCAAAGAAAAGAGCCCCAACCGAGGTTTTCCCACGACGATGCTCAGACCGCTTGGCAGGGCGGTGCGTGAAGAACCACCCCCCGCCTCCCCTGCGAGGTTCTACTACCCTCCGCTCCCTTCCCAGAGGCCTCTTCAGCCGACATCGTCCGCCTCCCCCACCCCCAGCCCCATCGCTCCCCTTTCTCCCTCACCGCCTTTTCTCCTTCGTCCTCCTCCGCCTTCTTTAAGTTCCTTAATGTCACGATCTGGCCCCCGTAAATTAGTACGGGAGGGAGGCAGCGAGGGAGAAAAATGAGTCCTGTAAGATGAAACTGGTTTTCAGCGAGTATCAGCACACGACTCAGGGGAGACAAGAGAGAAGAAGCAGGCTGTAAATCCATTGGAGTCCACTGATAGCGCCTGTTTGCGCAGTCACCGCCGCTTCCTTTGATCAAATGGCTCGGGGAGCGGGGGGTCGTGTGGCGCTGCCGAAGGTCAGCTATATATTACACTCCTAAAAGTGATTACTGAAATTCTTAAGTGAAACCATTCTGCTGCCAGGGTGTGCTCTAATCCCCTGCAGCGTTGTCTGGGCCGGGGCCGGGGCCTCTCCGAGGATCTGTGCACCCGGCGCTGATCCGTCCCCCCCACCACCGCCGCCACCCCGCTTTTTCCTCAACTTGTGTTTTTTATCATCAGGGCAGGCCTGAAAAGAGCCCCCACATGGAAACATGGCCTATCCAGTTGCAATATCAACTGCTGGGGCTCAGGGTGGAGGCAGACGGAGCAGAAGGTAGTGTGTCAGGAAACAGAAATGTGCACACACTTCAAAGGCAGGAGCAGCAAATTAAGGGTTAGGCATTGGACACGACAGTAAGTGGCCTTTACATCAGGAGCAGGGTAAACAATGTCTGGATTGTATTTCGTTTTTTTTTTTTGTTTTTTTTTTTCTTCCCTCTGCGTTGTAGCGCAGAGACCCCCCGGCTCTCCCTCTGCACTCTGACTGTGCTGTAGGTAGAGCTGGAGGTTCCTTTCATTCTTTCTAATCAGGAAACAACTTTCATCAATTTGAGCCAAGCTGCATTGCGTTTTTGGACGTGCGTGTGCGTGTGTGTGTGCATTCTTGCATGAACTGAGCCCCGCCCCCTTTTCTGCCTCTTTGGCTTCACAATTACAATAAAGCTTTCAGAAGTCTCAGGACAGATTTGTCAAGTTCAGCTCAGTTTTTTTCAGATTTTGAACAGGAAATAATCACTTGTGCTCTCAAAATATGTGAAATTGCCCTTTTAATTAAGTAGGAATCTTTAAATCCAATAGAAACTTCACTTTTTATGGCAATGTAGGGTTAAATGTTTCAATGTGCACAAGGTGTCTGCACCTTTAACAAATTTAAGACTTTTAAAGATAATTAACAATGAAATTTAAGCCCTGCATCACAACGAAAGTGAACAAAAGAAAACCACAGATTTCATATATTATTATTATCAAGCTTTTTAGTTTCTTGGCACAGAATGAATGCAGCATGATCCAGTGGCGAAGACGAACGTCGTCCAGCCAACAGGCTGTAAAATTACACTTCACACATGATCGACGCAAAGAAGCTAGCTAAGCTAGCGACTGCTGCTAAATAGCCGTAGCGGCGACCACTGAGCGCAGGTATTATGTTTGTGTATGACTCAAACGCTGACAGAAAATATCAGTCCTATATCAGATTAAATACTCCTTCCACGACAAAATCTTAGTCCTAATTAACGTCTTTAAGGCCAACTTACATTTTTTAATGAATTCAAGACATTTTAAGTACGCAAGGACACATTGGTATACGCTGCAACAAAACACCTTTTGGGCAGCAGCTGACATATTTAGGAATTTTTCTCAAAAGTTAGTGCTGCCCTCTGTTGGAACTGCGCCCTGGTAGGTGAGCCGCACAGTCCCTATCAAAACTAGTAGCTTGTTCGTGTACGCCAGAGATGTGTGTGTGTGTGTGTGTGTGTGTATGTGTGCCACTTGTGTGTGTAAATGAATGGAAAATCTGACACATATTTTCAGAATAAACATTTATGAGCAAGTCTTAAAGCCTCTGTAAAAATGCCACTATTTATGACCAGTAGCTAATCCCAACCACAACATTGCACCGTATCAAATAAGTTACAGCAACGTATTAAACAGAAGTGCTGCTTTTAAGTGTCATGCAAACAAATGTGTGTGTGTGTATGGGTGGGTGGGTGTGTGTGTGCGCACCGGGGTTTTTTTTGCTGCAGCAGCACAGCAGCTGAGTCAGTCTGCCTGATCTAAATGATTATGTGAAGTCATGCTCTATGAAACTTTATACACATTTGCTGATCATTACCTAAGATTGCTTTGTGTTAAGTTTAGCTAACTTGCTCTTGGGTCATGGATCAAAAAAAAAAAACAACAACAAAAAAGCCACGGGGATGATGTGTTTCTCCTTATTTATTATTTGCACTGGGCTACCAAGTGGGGGGAAAAAAACGAGGGTGGGAGGGTTTGGTGCGAGAGGTGGCACACCGGCGCGTCTGGCTCGTCGATGCCAGGAATAACAGCGAGAAGGTTGCTCCTCCACCTCATTAGGGTGTAGAAAACTGTTCCCAGGAGACACAGCAGAATGTAGCTGCGTTAAAAACGCTCCGCGCTGCAGGATGCTTGCAGCTCAATCTTTCTGATTCCAGAATTGTTTTTTCTCTTTTTCCACTCCTTTGCATCAAAAGGTCTAATGGCTGCTGGCATACAGGTTTCAAAGGGGTTGTAGCTCTGAGGTAAAACTCTCACAAATCCAAGTGAGAGTTTAAAAGAACTTTATTGAGCTTGGTATTCACCCGTGTTCAAGGGAAAGAAACCAGGCAGCAACAGGCAGAACGCGTCCGAGCGTCCTGCAAGCGGCCATATTGAAATAATACAGAACCTACTTTGCATTGCAGGGGAAACCTGGTTTTGCATTACCTTATTGATTCAGAGGTTATCAAAGAACACTTGTAAATTCTCCTGCAACAATCCAAAAAACAAATTAGCTAATGATAGGTATGTTACATGTTGTCACCTGCCACCAATCAGAAGTGTTTTGCAGACAAAAAAAAAAACAAAAATTAAAATAACTATCAAATCTCATTAGGTTATGTTTACTTGAGTTTTTATTAAAGAAAAAAAATGGGAGCCAAAGGTTATCACTGTTGTATGACGGCACATCAGGACCATTGTAGAAAGAATTTCCAAAATCAAAATTTTTTCTAAAACTTTTCTTAGATCTCAAAATTTTTGATTTTTTTTTTTTTTTTCAAGTATAAACTTTTCAAACCCAGAACGTTCCCACTTTCTTCTAAAAAAACAACAAAAAAAACCCCAAAAAAAATCTATGAGCTTAATCTCAAAATTTCAGAGATTTTTCTGGCAAATTTTTGATTTTTCAAGCTCAGAAATGTTCTTGTTTTTTTCTAGAATTCTTCTTTTTTTTTTTTTTTTTTTAGATGAATTTTAAAATTCAGATTTTCTATTTTCAATCTGGACTCCGTCTGCATGCAGTTTGCACGTTCGCCCTGGGTACTCCAGCTTCCTGCTGCAGTCTGAAAGGGTTAAATAATTATTAATTTCTGCCATTTGTTTGATTGAAGGCGATGTCAGTAATTATTTTTCAACAGCTTTATTAATAATTTCATTTACTATGCAACAATTAAAAAAAATACTCAGAACTTAAATAGGTTTTCAAGTATACTAAAAATAGACAGTTTTCATTTATAGAAAACATGTACGAAAAATAAAGTTTTACATCACATGCTGTTTAGTTTTGTATTTTTTTATTTTGTTTTTTAGTAATTACCAGCAAATTCCTAATCAGTCATGAAACTTAATGTTGGCCATTACGTCAGAACAAATCAGTTTTGGTTTATTGGGTTTCATCATGCCTCAGGATATATATATCCTGTCTTTATATATGTCTTTCTCTCCCACTGAAAACTGCCTTTAAATTCCTTTTTTATTTTTTGTATTGATCATAAATTTTGCTGTCCAAAAAAAGATTGTGAGAAGTGAAAGTTCATTTATGGCTACTATGAGGTCACTTTTCATCCCGTTTTATAATCCAGTCCTGTTGGTTCCAAGTCGGATTGGTCCATATTTCATCCAGAAGTTGTTTATCAAGTCATTTCCAGCATCCATCTTGCTCTATGTGCAGTTGTGAACGTGACTTTTACCTGTTTTTCTTTTTTATGTCAAAAACTGTTGACTCAGTGTTTCATTGCTGCAAATCTAACCCTGCAAGCAGGTGCACTGTTATTCTATTTGGGGCAATGAGAGGATAACCTCATCATTTCCCAAAATTTCCTCACAATATGAGCGCGTTCCTACCATCTGTGTCCAACCGTTTCTCCGCATTTGTACAGTACGGGAGGTGTTTATGATCTTTGGATGCCAGCGGTCTCACCAGAGACACGACCGTAGAGCTGCTTTAGGACTCGGCGCGCAAGGACCGCACATTTTGGCTCTTTCGCCTATTGACACAGCTGCTATCTCGCTGCAGTTTCGAGGGCGGGGGGAACCAATGTGTGCACACTTCCCTACATGCAGACAAGCACGCGTGGAAACATCTGTAGCATGGCCTCTTTCTTTTTTCCCTTTAAATGTCATCAAGTGCTCTGCAGACACAGGTTGTTGGTTTTTTTTAAAGCAAGTCTTGCAAAAGCTATGAAACGTTTCCAAACGATAGATTTCAATACGATGACAGAGCACATTTCCCCTGATGGTTTTGAAAGATTTTCGCCAGTCTTCACCCTTCCAGATGTACGGAGAATCCAGGAGATTGTCGTCACATTGGTGGAAATTAGTTTGGCTTCTTCAGCATCGCTTACGGCCTCTCGGCAACTTCTGTGACCGGTTTCATTCTCATCTTTACATCCATTCTGAAGAAATGTGATATTCCCGTTGTTCATACTTTCCCCCATTACTGGTAACTTGTGTCCCCTTCTCGCAACTGATAGACCTTTGTAACCCGCATGGAAACCACAGCTTTGGCCACAGGATGCGGAAAAGCAACTGTCAATGAAAACCTACAGAGGAAGCAGGCCTTTAGTTCAAGTTATTTTACTTTTTTAAGACTGATGACAGGCGTAACCTCAAGAAATTTAAATGTTGAAACTGATTCAAAAGGTGCTTCGACAAAGTTTTTAGTTTAGTTTTTATGTTTATATATGTTTTTCATTATGTGTACAGAGCTCCCTTTTATCTCACAACAATTTTTGCGGTCTCTCGGAGTAACGTATGTCATTTCACGCAACATCTTGAAGACCGAACGTCTTCCTGCCACAATATGAGGTTTTGTAAAGTTTTACTGTGGATGTTAATATCTTCCTAGCGAGATTTAGATACACATTTTCACTGAGCCTTTTTACAGGCGTACGTATGTTCAATTATAAATTGATACTCATGACTGTAAACCGTAGACTGCATTTTACCCGAGTTCCATTTCACAGGTAAAAAAAGAACCTTTACTTAGAAATGCATCAAATAAAACCAAAATAAATTAATTAAGCATAGATTACACTGCTATTTTAACTGCATGCCAAACAGACCAGGGATTATATGATCATTTATTGCGAGAGGATGCAATATTTATCACGAGGGAATGCAGTATCTTTGCCAGGTGGCGAAACCAAAACCTTACATTTGACCTCTACAATTTTACACCATAAGGCAGAATTACATCTGCCTTATGGTGTATCTGTTGTTTTTAGTCAGGTTTATAATATATGCTGTTGTTTTTGCAGCAACCTGATGTAAAAATGTTTACAGTACATCTGTGATTTTAGAGGTAATTTTCAGAAAATGGTTTACGGTTCTGTACTGTTAAAGTGACGGTTGCCGAAACATTATACCATAATGTCTCGTGCACGACGGCCGTATTTACCACAGTAACATTCCAGCAACTACCTCTGCGGGTATTTGACCTTAAATTATACTCTTTTTTTTTTTTTTTTTTACATTGTGTGGCTGGGTTTAGACATTGAATAGGTTTGGGGGTAAAGGAGAGAACTTGCTTCGATGTAGGAAAAGTAGACCGCTCGCCTTAAAATATATCACAAATCAAATCTCACTTTCTTCAGACTCTGAAATGGAACGGACAGAAAACAACCTTCTTGCTAAAAGACAAATTTACGCGAGTGCTCTCTGACATTTTGTTCCTAAAATGTCAGCTCCTGCTCCACTGAAATCTCTTCTCGCTTCCTGCAAGATGTGCCACTACATCTTACCTCAAATATTTTCCTTTTGTTTGTTTTACCTTTTTTTTTTTTCTTTTAACTCGCCTGACTTTTTTATGACGTGGAGAGTAATCTGGTTATTGTACAGCTCCACAGCTGAGCCGAGCGGGTCCCGGATGATTGAGAAAAGCTGAGAACACAGAGTGAGAACGCAAATACAAATCTCTATCATAATATATTGCGTCACCCGTAACTCTATCCGGTGTTGGTATGCGGCGTAGTTCAGAGTGCAGAGCCCGCTTTATAAGGGGCGCCCGGGGGAGATCGTCTGATAACATGGGAATTGATGTAGGCCATTAAAGGAACGTGTGTGCAGGGGATGGAGGGGAATGTTGCACTTGGCCTCCGCTACAAAACTGTACATCAGCATGTTGTCACCTAGGCTGATGTCACAGCAGGTCCTTCGGCTATGAAAACACTCCGTGAGCTTTGTGTGGGTGACCGACGCACAGCCTCCACTCGCTAATGTGAAAAATTATGCCAAGAGGTACACTTTTTTTTTTTTTTCTTTTTCTTGGGTTTGCGATGAAATGAAATTAACTTACAATTAGGTCATGCCTGTGCAACTACACAGAGTGCGCCTTACAAAAAACTTATTGATGCCTCTTGAAAGTTTTCACCTTTTTTTTGTAGGTTGCAGCCACAAACTTCAATGTATTTTGGTGGGGATTTACGTGGCGGGACCCAAATGAAGACGTTTTTAAAGGGGTAGTGTTGGATAACTTTCTGACTGATCACTTTCTTTCATGGTTCAAAAAGAAGAGCCGTACCTTCAGTAGCAAAATCATCTTCATGCATGACAATGAACTATCTCGTGCTGCAAGGAATACCACTGTGTCATTGGCTGCTATGGGCATGAAAGGGGAGAAACTCATGGTGTGGTCACCATCCTCCTCTGACCTCTGACCCTATTGCGAACCTTTGGAGTTTCCTCAAGCAGAAGATCTGAGGGTGGGATG